>CM073773.1:52680857-52768119 GCA_037158775.1 Hetaerina titia
GGTACCCATTTTTTTATTATTCCCTTCAGATGTCAGAGCGCAGGAATGAACCTAGGGGCAAAACCTTTAAATCCTCGCGCCTTGGGCGGCCGCCTCGAGCTCCGTGCCATCCGGCACTGCTAAGCGGGACACACGAACGTGCCTTCAACCGTCTCCGTACCGAAGAACCCCCGGGCAAAACACTTGGGGCTACTTCCCCTCCGCCACAACCGCGTCTTCTTCTCCATCCCCCCCACCTAAAACCTCCTCTCAGCTCCTCCTCCTCCTCCAAATCCTTTCGTCTCCACCTACCCTCTGCCACCCCACCCACTTCCACCTTCTCTCTTACCCTCCCGCCCCGCGTCCGTGTCGCCGTTGTAAACTCCTCGACGGGATTACGGCCCGCGCATATAGTACACGCTCTCTCCCACTTTCCTCTCCACTCATCCCAGACCGACCCTCTACCCCTTGCTGCTCCTGCCTCCTGTTCCTCTCCGCCCTCACTCTTTCTCTCCTCTTTCGTGTGCGCGGAAAGGAACAGGAGCGCGCGAGGATTGGGTCCTCGAGCGCGGGGACGTGCTGAAGAGGGAGGGAGGAGGTCACCGAAGGAGAGTGGGTGGAATCGAGGGGCGATGGGGTTGTAGAAAGGAAAGAGAGAGAGATGGGGGGGAGAAATGGGATGGGAGCGGAGAGAGCGTCCACGTTCT
Source organism: Hetaerina titia (assembly GCA_037158775.1). NCBI lineage: Eukaryota > Metazoa > Arthropoda > Insecta > Odonata > Calopterygidae > Hetaerina > Hetaerina titia. The sequence goes on from CM073773.1 coordinate 52,681,544, forward strand.
CCGATTTACCAAGCAATGTCTCGTATTTCAATCATCTTCCACGTGGCTTTCTAAAATGTTGCACGGCTCAACAATTTATTAAGGACATTATTTTTAACTTACAATACTACCGTAGGTATATTGTCGAATGTGATGACATATTTCGTCTCTGGTTTCCTATATACGAGTAAGTACCGTAAATTATTTTCTTACTGGAAATAACAAGTGGGTACACGCACATAGATGCGTATCATATACCGTCCAACTTAAAATATCAACTTTTTCTTGAAATCAATAAAGTTGTTGTTCAATCATCCACATGCAAATCCACAAGTTTAAGCCAGAAACAACAGACGTTTTGTTCCCCGTCAATGAAAAATAATGATACCGGGACAGCGAGTCACCTTGGTTTTTCAACGGTGCCCTAAAATCCTCGAAGGAAGCATTGCGGTACCAATCGCGAAGAATGGTAAATAATTTAAGAAATTAATTTGAGATTTTTTCTGTTTTTGTCCATAATTTCCTCTACAATATAATATTGAATATTCATTCAAGGCATTCTGCCTGTTAAAGCTATGTTTTTGGACAGTCCTTAGCAATTATTTACTTCTATATAACAGAACATCATCTTGTTTCCTATAGATTATGTCTTTCTTTATTTATTGATAACTTTTGTCAGCCGTAATCCTAACTAAAAAGCAGATTCTCTTCCTTCCTCTATCCTGTTTACCAAATTTTCCCTTCTATCACTGTCCACACCCCCCCTGACACACAAATAACTCCACCGTATTCCTCTGCCTAGTTAGGATTTCCCCTAGAATCATCTCTTTTCGCTCATTTTATGTAAAACTTCAGTATTTGTCTTGCTCTGTCCAATTTTTTTTCTCTTCTTCACCATAATTATACATCAAAATCACCGAACATATGCTGACTTTCATGAACGAAACCAAATTTCCCACCCATAAATCTCTACGCTCCATTGAGTCTTTATTAATAATTACTTGACACGTTTGCTAATGTACTTGTTACTAATTTTGAAATGTTGAATGAGCAGGTTTAAATGCCAGTGAAATACAATAGATATGGAAAACTCATGGAGTGTTATGATAAGAAAGTACTACGATAAAACTAAATTTGCATGCCGGTAATGAAAACGTACTCAATAAATAGTTGTAATACAACTAATAATAAAATATAATTATATTCAATAAATGTTTTTTCTTTATTCCTTTTTTTTGGGTGGTGACCTAACACCCCCCGCTGATTGATTGATTGATGCTTAAGTACTGCTCCGTTTGGCGCATTTTATACCGATACCCAGCTATGCCGATAAACGGTTGTGTGATATAAGTGGCTTAAGGGCGAAATTAAGCTAACGAGTATACTATTTGGTGATTATTAGGATTCATTTAGACTTGTTTTTGCACGTTTATATTTAAAATGGGGATTATCAGAATAGTCCCATAAAGGTTCTATGAGAGGGTTACCAGTATTTCCAATTGCTTGCTGAAATGACAGGGCTAGGTCTCTTAGATAGGTTGGTAGGTTTGGTATTTTGAGGTCCTTGTGAATGTCAGAGTTTCGGACGAACCAAGGGGCATTAGTAAGAGTTCGCAAGATTTTATTTTGAAACCGAGTCAGTTTGTTCAGGTTTTTGCAGCTACTGATCCCCAGGCTGGATAACCGTAGGTTAAGATAGGTCGTATCATGGATTTGAACAGAAGTACCTTAGTAAGAAGACGGAGGGGACTCGTGCGCTTTATGAGGGGATAGATTGAGAAAAAGGCCGCGTTGGCCTTGTTAAGTGCATATTGGGTGTGTGCTTGCCAAGTGAGTTTCTTGTCCAGTTGTACACCAAGAAATTTGGCAGATGATGCCTGGAGGATCTTTTCCTTGACGTAGTAAATGGGGGTGTTGTTAGATTTCTTCCATTTTCTGGCGTAATTGACGTTGATGCATTTTGTTGGGTTTAAGGTAAGTTTCCACTCGCTCATCCAATTTTCTATGCTGTCTAAGTGTTCTTGGATATTTTCTGCAGCATGATTTGGGTCGAAGGAAGTTGATGCTATAGCAGTGTCATCCACATTGAGGTAGCTTTCAGTTATTGGGTGTGAGGGGAGATCGTTAATGAAAAAGTTAAAAAGAACGGGTGATAGAATGGCTCCTTGAGGGACGCCTGCTGTGATGGATCGGGTAGTTGATCTGGCATTGTTAACAGCTACAAAGAACGTGCGGTTAGTAAGAAAAGAGCGGATGATCTTAGTTAGATATATTGATATATCAGTTTTGAGCAGTTTATGTACACCCCCCGCTACACGTCTTTGCGGGGTATTATGTAAATGTAGATAATATGTATCCTATGCAGTAGGTAAACATGAAAAAGAGCCTCTGAAGCAAGAAGTGTTAACACTCGTACAAACAGAAGGCAATAAAAGTATTAGCACAAATAGAAGGAATTAAAGAGCGTGTATAGGATGTGATCAAAAAAAGACCGGACTTATTTTATTCTGCGCAAACTTTACAACGGATCAAAACGAGACCGTACGCCATCTAGCGACACATCTGACGACTAAAACGAAAAATTTACGTCGAGTCGTTACACAGCAGCAGCGGTACATGTCTTAACCTGTTCGTCGCCGCATGCAGGGCAGCAATGAAGGGAAGGAGGCTTGGGGAAAGGCATTTCTGAATGGGGAGAAGGCTTGGGCAGATCTAAGGAAAGAGGTGGGGAACCCGAATTTTATAGGGAGAAATGACCACAAATTTAAGGTAAAATGCCGGGCACAAAGAACGAATAAAAAAATTTTCTTTTCTAAATAAAACAATTGTTGATTGGAACAATTTACCTGCAAACATTTTTAAGCCCTTTCCTAACAGAGTCCAAACTTTTAAGAAAAGATGTAAAGAACTTCTGTAATCATTTGATTGATGTGTTGTATAAAATTAAATGTAACAGCTTAATTTTTTTTCCTTGTTGATTGGGAAACAAATGTTAATGAAATGGGGATTTTCTTTTTTTTTATGCACTACAGATTGGTGTTTGGAAATTTCCTTAAAGTGTTTTTTTTCTTTTATTTTCTGACTGATTTTATTCATTATCTTTTGTGATGTTGATTGTATTTCAGAAACCATGTTATTTTTCCAAGGCAAGTTTATTGTAACACTTGGAACTTGTGTGCCACCTGACATTTGTCTATTTGCACATGTACATTTTAATAATAATAATAATAATGAAGGAGCTAGAGGAACAGCGTGAAATTTTCTTTCAAACATAGAAAAACTGCTGCGGAGACATTTGGAATGATTCAGTAAGCCTTTGTTAATGAAGCGATGAGTCTAAGCCAGCGTTTTGAGTGTTAAGTCGTTTTAAATCAGTTAAAACCCTCGACAGATGAAGATTCGCGAACGGGGCGGGCTTCCACTTCGACAGACCCCAAACCATGTCAAATTGGTGAACGATTTGGTGCGGGTATATCGCTGATTAACTGTTAGGAAGATAGCCGAGGAAGGATCATTAGTTTTGGATCCTGTCAGACAATTTTGGCAGATATTTTGTGCATGACGTGCGTTGCATCAAAATTCGTCCCGCGGGTGCTGACTGATGAACGAGTTGAGTTTTTCGCCAGAACCAGAACTTTCGTGATCCCGCAGCCAGCCTACTCTCCAGATGTGGCTACATCAGATTTTTTTTGCTTCTAAAGTTGAAATTAACCTTGAAAGGGCGTCGATTCGACTCTATTGGGGACATTAAAACTAATTGTACGGCGAACATGAAGAGGATCCCTAAGGCAGCTTACCAGTCAGGGTTCGAGAGGTGGAAGAAATGTTGGCAAAGGTGTGTCGTCGGCCAAGGTATGTGCTTTGAGGGGGACAAGGTCGATTCAGCTGTATCCGTTGAAATAAACAAGTTATAATATCAGTCCAGTCTTTTTGTAATCACGCCTTGTAAGTTTATATAATACCGTATTTACGTTTTGTTACAATTGGTGAGGACGGAGGAGAAAAGAAGAGGCCTATTTGGTCGATAGGCTAATCATGAACAAAACATTCTGCACATTATTTTATAACAGTATCACGTATTTAAAAGAAATATTATTCTTCTAGTGGTGACGTCCTAGCCATACCCGAAGCTTTTCAAATTCGGTCGTCGGGCCTATATATAGTTAAAGTGGTCATACCAGGCGACCCAGACGATAATTTGACATAATCTATTTAAGCCTATTGACTATGAAGCTTAATGCAATGATGAAAGCGGATATTTAGAATATTTCAGATGGTTGACAGCATTTATATGATCTCAAACGGATTTTTTATCGTAGTTTTGGAGAAGACGTGCCTCTCTAAATTCAACTTTCGATTCTCATTCATCACTAGATGCCTACGTTTCTCTCATCTGTTTTGGAATTCGTAATAACCTGGACTAGATTATTTTTTTGTAACTAACACCGGTGACAATGATAAGTGAATAGCACGTTAGTCAAAACTAAGCCTGCTTAATTCATCATAATGATTTTCATTCCATATCTGTCAAAAAGGGTAGTCTGAAAATTTGGACCTCGACATAAAGATGACAGCACTCTTCAACTAAAGTGGGAAATGTGTTTGCGCATTCATTGAATGTTACTCAAAAACATTTCAGTCTCTATGGGCAATCATTTGTTACCTGACGGTCGTTTTATTGAGTTGATATGAGGGTTTTCACGAAAATAGAAGCAATTGAATATCGAGCTACCATTAAATTTTGTTTTTGAAAGAAAACACATCGACGTAAATCAAAGGCGAGTTGCACTATGTGTATGTGGACTCTGCGGTATCATTTATGACGGTGAAATTGTGAGAAGCTGAATTTAAGCAGGACCGTAACAGCTTGGTTGGTCAACAACTATCGATTACATCGAAGAAGTTCACCAAATGACACTAGATGACCGTCGAATTAAGATTAGAGGGACAGATAGCAAAGGCTATAGGCATATCGACAGGACAGGTTGATAGTATATCGACAGAAAAGTTGGACACACATGGAAGAGGTTTAAGCGAAGCGAGTCATATTTTTGCATCTATTCATAACTGTCGTAGATGAAACTTGGGTCTACCACCGCACTATAAGGCAAAATCACAGCCAAAACAGTGGACTGCATAGGGTGAATCTGCTATAAAAAAGACGGAGACGGCCGGGAAGGTGATGATGATTTTTTTAGGGATAGTCCCGAAATTTTGCCCACCAATTCTCTTCAAAAATATGAAACAAAAGCAGGAGAGTATTACGCATTGTTAATGACAAACTAAAGGCAGAGGAGGCAATGAAACGCCAACATTTGAAGAAGAAGAAAGTGCTTTTCCATTAGGAAAACGCACTTGCTCACACATCGGCGGTTGCAATGGCTAAAATTCACGAATTTCTCTTCGACTTGGTTAACCGCTCACCGTATTCCAAATCTACATCTACATAATACATGGTAAGCTGCCGCAAGGGCGAGTGGCGGGGAGTGTTAGTTCACCACCAGTAAAAGAGACCAATACCACATGCAAAACCAACACATCCATTCAAATCTACCCCCACAGTGGCGTGTACGTTCATGCAAAAACCCTTTCAACTTATACACTTGGGAATGAATATGCTATCAATAAACAAACACATGCATCGTAAAAAAATGTAGCACAAATTTATCCTATCACATGTAAGATAGAACTAGAAATGGAAAAGTTAGAAGGCGAAATTCCACTACCACATGGCGATGCAACACACAATGGTCTCCGCCCCCAAAGACAGAGGTAGGAAATGTGACACAACGCTGTAGATAGCGGAAGGGTCCCCCTTAAGGGAAAGACGGAGGATGGAAGGGTGAACTTAAAAACAATACTAACTTTTAATAATCAAACCACTTTACTTTTACACATAAACTTTTTAATTTTCACTACCCAGGTTTCGTTATAACATAACATCATCAGGTAAAAATTGACAAGTCCAACACCGTATATATACATATCTCTGAGCGGAGGGGAAGAGGAGGGAGGAAAGAAAGGATTGGTTGAGCTAAGAAGAGGGGGGCTAAAAGTCTATGGTTTAAGTCCACTACACAAAAGTGGAGTATACAAACTCCGCTGCAAAGACTGCAACCGGATATACATAGGCCAGACGGGGAGGAGATTTGAAACAAGAATAAAGGAACACCGAGCTTGTTTTAAAAATAACATCTCCGCATCACTATTCGCCAAGCACTTGAGAGATTTTGGCCACACCAGCGATTTTAATCCCGAATTTTTACATTTTGAGAAGAAAGGGTACCGTCTTGATGCGCTGGAGCAGTTGGAAATCCTTCAACACAAGAATTACGGGGAAGATGTTTTGCCCAACGATTTTCTTTACCCTTCACATTCCCCGTTATTGTTTGTTCCCTCACCCCCTGCCAGCTCACCTGAAACCAAGTGAGACTTTTTCAACAATGTAGCGACTCCTCCCAACCCGCTACTGAGTCACCTAACTAATTACTAAGTGCCGTTCTCCGAGTTTATAATAATCATTTCCCTAATCCTCTGCCAACTAATCTGATGTCAGGTGGGCTATTTGCAACATTGTATTGACCATATCCTTCCAGCTAATTATATAATATTATCCGCCTCAAACCATAGACTTTTAGTCCCCCTCTTCTTAGCTCAATCAATCCTTTCTTTCCTCCCTCCTCTTCCCCTCCGCCCAGAGATATGTATATATACGGTGTTGGACTTGTCAATTTTTACCTGATGATGTTATGTTATAACGAAACCTGGGTAGTAAAAATTAAAAAGTTTATGTGGAAAAGTAAAGTGGTTTGATTATTAAAAGTCAATATGAAGATTTTCCACCAAGTTACGCCAGAAACTGTTTTATTTAAAAACAATAACAAAGTATTCACCCGATCTGACCCTGGAAACTTTTTTTCTGTTTCCTAGCCTTAAAGTTTTATTTTTAGGGCAAAGATTTTCATTAAAGTAAGAGGTTATTGCATATGAAAACGCTAATTTTGCGGAGTAAAATGTAACTCTACTATCTGGAAGGATTAAAATAGTTGGAAAAGTGTATCGAATAAAAGGAGACAGTTGAAAAGTAAAAATAAATTGGCAGTAAAAATGTCTCGTTTATTTGTTTGGTCGGGAATATTTCAGCCTACCGTTGTGCCTATGCGGGAGGAAGAGTCATTACTTACGGACGGAGGACAACACGGATAATTCTAAGTTGTGACAAAGAATGTGAGTACATTAATTCATTATAAATCTTTCTTCCTTCTGTATCCAGAGAATGTGCATTTCTTTCACATTATTCACTCTAAAGGACTATATCAAAAAGTTTTAAATTAACAATGAACATTTTTTTTAAGGGGATTAATTTATACTATATAAGTACCTTACCGGTGCTGTCCTTTTACCCTCCAATAGTGTGTCTCAAGTTGCCTCTTCCACGTCATCTTCTCCCAGGTTCTCTTTCCTAGCCAGACTCTTCGCTCAAAGGTTTCTCTTTGTTCGTCTTTCACCTTCACATTCCTTATTTTTTTGTTAATCGCATGCACTTCATTGATGTCCTCGGTGGGAGAGTGCGCCTGTCGCAATCGCCCCGGGCGGTGTCGAGGCGGAGCAGTGACAGGTGAGGGGGGAGAGATAGGGGTTGGGGAGGGTATCCCGAGGATAGAAGGAAGAAGGCGTGGGTGGAGGAGAGATGCTGAGGTTACCAGGGTGAGCGTGGCGAAGGAAGAATAGGAGAGAGCAGGGGGGTATATGAGATGAGAGACCGTGGAAAAAAATAAGTCGATCTTCCAGCAGCCACGAGGGAACTTGAGACTGTTTAGGCACACGAGGTCGGTAACCTACGGGGATGCACCCTTTTGCACGGGAATGTCGTAGGGTTACTTTTCTTGGTTGGCAATTATTCACAGCGAAGGCCATGAGGGAGTAAGGGGGCTCTGCGGTGAATCGACCTCGCGCAAATTGGAATGTAATTACATGAGAAATTTATTCCTCAAAAATAAATACAAAATTAATAAACTGGGCGAATCTTGAACCTTCATGGCATTTCGCAATTAAGGTAGTTATACAGGGTACTTATTCATTATGCGTAATGAAGTTCAGCTAAGAGACCGCATGACTAATAACCGCAGCGTTCCGGTTTGGAATCCCTAGTGACACCTTTGAACAACCCCATTTAATTTGCTAGTCGAACGATTGTCTGCATGCCATCAGCCACTTATTGGGACATAAATAGGGGAAGAAAGAACTACCAACTTTTTACCCTAATGCGTGAAATACGTACGCCTTTAGCCTTCGTTTGAGGTGACATTTTCCCTCGATCATCAAAATGGACCTTAAGGATGATTGCTGTTGTTATCTACATTGTTTCAGCATTGCATAAAATTAAACTCTCATTCCACGTACACAATTTTAGGGGCATGTAGCAGTATCCATTTTATTCATAATTTGGTCAATACTTTGTTGGACACAGGTATATAATATACGCGACACCTATTGGAGTTTGGCAATTGGTTCATTTAATTTGTAAACAGATTAGTATGGATGGAAGTTGATGTATTTGACTATAGGAGTATCAATTCAATAATGTTTAATATATTAATCAATAAGAAAATCATTTAAAATCATTATAAAATTAATAATCTCCTTATCCACTGTTTTCCTAGAAAGCGGATACATTTTTCAATTTCATAAGGTTAAAGATATCAGTCACTAAGTGGATTTGAAGCTTAGTTTCGTTGGAATCTTCTGAACATCAACTACACATTATTTTTAGTGTACAATGTTCACTATTTTAAGTTTTATGGGGACTGAGTACCGGTCGGTTATTAACTCAACCACCAGCATCCGCCTATTTCGAGAAAGTTCCTCGTAGTAATTATGCGGAGTTCATTGTCTCATCGGCGAATGCGTGCGGCGGAGCTTCTTGGTAAGATGAGTTCTTAGGAGAAGCTCAAAACTGTTGAGGCAGAAAGAGAGGAGTTAAAAAGTTGCAGTACTCTTCTGCTAGACGAGCAGTGAGCCGCAGAACTTAGGAGAGCACAGCATCGCTATTTCAATTTACCTATTTTTCCTCATTAAATATTCTGAATTCTTAAGGGCACAGTTAATATTTCGTAATGGTACCAAGTTTGGCAATGAAACAGATTAGCTGCTGGAGGTAAATGATTGGGAGACGTATGCATCTTTATATTTAAGAAGAGAGCATAATAATTTTTAACTAATTAAATTAAATTTTTATTTTGAAAATGAGTAATTTTTGTTGATTTATTATACGGATACATCTAAACATTGTGATAAAATTTAAAGCGAAAAATTTCACAAATATCATTTTGAAACTTTTTTTTAGCTAACTAAAGCTTTGAACGAGTACCATTACGCATTATTTGTGGTCACAGTACGCGTTGCAGGAACGGTAACTTTGAATGATAGCCAAAAATTAATGAATTTTTTTAACGTGACGATGGTGACGTCGCGACGTAACGAAACTTCATGACAATCATTCGGATTCCTCATCAAGTAAAATTAAATGATGGGACCTTAAACAAGCAAATGTAATGAGAACGAGACAGAATGAATTGACGCTGTGCAAAGAAGGCTCCGTGAATGATTAGGTAAACATTCACAAAATCCGATGTTGAGGGAAAATTAGAAAAAAGTATTTTGTGCAAACAATTGTGACATATAAAACGGTTTTGCATCGACACTTTGTTTGCATCCAAATCTACGTACATCTACATATAACCCCAGAAGCTGTCACAAGGACGTGTGGCTGATGATGGTAGGTCACCAGCCATTCTACATATAATCCCCCTACTTCGTCATTCACCTGACACCCCACGATCCACCAAAAACCGCGTGGAAAGGGGGCGACTGAACACCAATTATGCAACATGCCTACATATATTACGAGTATTACATGGTTAGCAGCTACTCTTATGCCTGACAAAGAGGAAAAGAAAATACGTGTACATTAAAATAGGGCAGGCACACATTCAATTCAGACACTTATTACCGATTAGTATTCTACGCATTCCGGACGGACAATTCACAAATACAATTGACTTTATTTCCATTCACCTACACTCCACCTGTCACAAGGGTGCACGGCGGGGGACGTTAGGACGCCAGACTTTGTGTTTGTGGGAATTTAATCTTGCATACCCGTATTTTCGACAGCGCATACTTATTATTTTCTTATGTGTTCCCCTTTTATTGTTGTCGAGAATAGTGCTCGGGGAAAACAAATACTTGATTTTATCAATTCGACTGTCTAACCTTCCTACTTTTTGAATAATGTCGGTTCTGAAAATGTAATTAGAGGCCATAATTATATCTCCAAGGCCGTTGTGAAACCACACTACTAATACGTATCTTTGCAAGAAGTTTAACCTAACCCTGAATCTCCGCATATCTAGATGTGCGTGTACACATACACGCATATATATATATATATATATATATTTTTTTTTTAGGTAATCTACCGGTTAAGGTAGGTTTTTGGATGGACACAACTATCAAATAAACATTTTGTGACTCCCCACCTAGCAAACTAATCTATATCAGGTCCCTCTTCATCTCGGTGTACTTCTTTCCTCCCTTCATCCCGTCCAACATCCCTATCCTGTTCCTACCCTTACCTCGCTTGCCCAACATTCTCCCCTCTATTACCCTATTCAACATTCCACTACCGCTCAATACGCCTTTCATCTATTTTTCCTGCCTCCATAGGATTTCTCTCAACAAACCCCTCTCCTCCCCCACCATTTCTAGTACTTCCTCATTTGTATATATATATATATATATATATATATATATATATATATATATATATATATATGGTAATTTTCTGTGAAACAGTACTCTGGAAATCGTGATGTTCATAAAAATGGAAAATTAAGTCCTTTAATCATATGGTAATGTGTGCAATTCCTTTTCCTCAACAGGTTTAACACGAAACGAGCTCTTCAGCGCTCGGGATTATTTACGCTGAATTGATTATTGATACTTTCGTGTCACTTTGTTTCTCAAGCTGTCTGTAATGTCCAAAACACTGTTTAATATGTAGAAAACAAAAATACATGCATTTCAAACGTTTGTATCAGGTTTCCATATATAACGGTATTTAGCAGCACTGTGTAAAAGAACGATATATTTAGTGAATGATCACTTATCCTGGAGGTTGGTTCGATTGGGTTACAATCAAAAGATATACGATCATTTTGAGATCTTTTTGGGAAACAAAACCCCCATCGGGAATCGTGATATTTATTTCAACAAAGATAATCCATAATCGATAATATTGGTGAAGTACTTCTCATTTGAAATATACCAATGGTATGGTAGATAAGATTTCTTTTAAGACTGAAAAATGCCGTATAAAATCAAAATTTATTTAAACTGTATAGAGGAAAAGAGGTATTTTAATTTTGATTTTCAGTGGTCATTTCAGTGGTGATATGTTTCAATAATTTACAAGTATTCTTGTGCTAAATAAATACCGTGATTTATTTCTGCCAATTTAGTCCATAACGTGCTCAGACATCAAATAAGCTGATAATTTAGATTTTTTTCCTTAATCTAATTTTGCGTCTACTTTTGGAATTGCTATTCTTTTGCTCTGTAGCTGGGTTCTAGTCACTTTAATCAACCGGGAAATAGGAGTGTTGGTAGAGCGAATATCATTATGTAGTCGAAGCCTTACAAATTATCATACGGCTTAATTAGCTTAAAATAATGAATAACGAATCTGTATACTAGGAATTGAAAAAAATATACCTAGTCCCGAATACCTTTTGGTAATGCGCAATGAAAGCGGGTGACGAGATAGATACCTAGCTTACAGGTAAAAGAGACCAATGAGAGAGTAGAAGAAAAAGAAAAAAAGTTTAGCTTGTGGTCACTTTGGTTGTTACGACTCCGAATTAAGGTAATAGGTTAAGTATGAAAGAAAAAGATAATAAGATATAATAGGATTGGAAGTAAAATAAAAATTAGCGAAATTCAGGAGAGGAATATATTTTTTGCCATGATACGTGGTAGAGTTTGTCGTGCTGCGCGATTGTTTTTATCAGTTTCCTTGAAGAATTTGAAAATAATATTCTGCTGAAAAATATAATGACTAAAATGAATTTTAAGCATTAAAAATATTAAAAATTGTCTCAGGTTTGAAGAATGGGAGATTGTAGTCCTACTCATATAACTTGGACCTCAGGAATTGGAAATAAGAGTTCCTGCCTTCTTGGAAATATTGTCATTACCGTTGTTTAATTTTATTCTTATTATTAAAATGCTCAGATGCCTTATCAAACATTTTAATCACATGTATTAGAAAATAAGTAAAGATGGACCACTTACAGGCAATGTTTGCAAAATGGGAGGACGTGCTAGATACTAAATGCTTCAGATTAAAACGTGTATAAAAGTAGTGAAAAAAGAAATATTTTGGGAAGTAGAACCTTCCTATACTTGGTTTCTGTTACTTTAATTTTTATACGAGCAAAAGATACTCTGATACCGTTATTTAGATGCACGGCGATGCCTTAAAAGTAAAGAAATGAGATGAATGCGGGGTTGGAGATAAGCGGAGAGAGAGGGCAAGTGCGGGGGGAATTGGAAAAAGGTGGAGAGAGAGATGGAGAGAAAGAGCAGAATGACGTAAGATAAAGGGTTTTTAGTGCGGGGCAAAGGAGAAAGGTGAGGGTGAAGAGATGAGGGGACGTGGGTCGGGAAACAAAAGGACGAAGGGCAAAGCAAGCGGAAGAGAGTGAGAGAGAGTGGTTTGTGTGTGTGTGTGGAACAGGACGATGAGACAGGGGAGTGGAGGAATGGGCGTTTTCGCTTAAAGTGGGACCGAGACGCATAAGGCTCATCCTTTGCACACGCCACGAAGCAGACACAGGGGCGATAGCAACGGAGGAGATTGAGGGAGCAGGGAGGGGAGGGACAAGTTTGCAGTTTGAGGGCACTCGTGATGTTAATGCAAAAACCTGAAGGCACGCCACCGAAGTTGTCAAAAAATCTTGGCAAATGTTTCCATTTCTTGGTTGATGGCGGTGAGTAATACAAGTCACGGCGGGCTGTAGAGATTCACGTGATTGATTAATCAGCCGTACGAAGTACGAGAAAACGGTTCATCGTAAACGGTTATGGTAGGCTATTAGTGTGATATTAGAGCAAAAGGGATTATAGTATTTCACCCCTTCTGTAATTCATCTGAAAATATCACCTGAAAATAAGTTTGTGGGGGTTAGTTACGTTAGTTAAAGCATATGAGACTAGAAAAATCAATTACTTTGCAACAATAGTATTATTTTAAAATATAGTGTTATGTTAAATATTAATTGTTCAATTTTTTCCAGGTTATAATATTATGAAGATATGCGTGCGTTTTCATGAAATCAGGGCCAACGACTCTTTCCGATATTACATAGGTAGAATAGTATCATTGTTATTCTCTCCATTGCTCTACCATTGGAATTTGCATAAATATACATATAGAGGTAGAATTAAATATTTAGTAATAGATTAATATTATTTATTTAACGGCTATCATTATCATCCAAATATTCCTTTTCAAATTATGTAGAAAAAAACCAAAAAATGCTGATGTAGTTGCAAGTATTGTGCTGATTCATGCGTTTTTTTATTAATAATTAAACTATTGAAATGTAATGAAATGATTGACTTTGTAACTCCACAGTTTTTATTTAAAAACACGAGTCAGGTTTTGACGTTGAACGTCATCATCTGGTGACGTTCCACGTCGTTCAATGACGTCCAATGTCGAAACCTGATTCGTGTTTTTAAACAAAGTGTGTGGAATTACAAAGTCAATAATTTTATTTCAATATGTTCTGCAAATTCCATAAAGTTACGCCGGAGACAAAAAATAATTAAACTATATAATATCTGGGTGTATAAAAACTAAGTAGGAAATAATAGGCTTGATTCTGTACCACTGATTGAATTAAATTCTTAAATCCGTATTTATTTAAAATATTAAAGCATAAATGCTACTATAGAAACAGGAAATGTAATAGTCATCATAGAGGGTGACAGATAACAAAAAATTATTAGTAAGTTCACATTGAAAATATACCAATAGTACGAACGCAAACAAAGAGCCTTGGAAACCATATCAAGGATATTTATATATATTTAGCAATTAATCAAGCTGAAGCGGGATGAATCCACAAGACCAATCGGGTTTTAATCTGTGTGATTAAAGCATTTACTCCGCTTAGACGGGACCCTGGACGGTCCGCTCACTTCCGTTGTGTTCTCAAATAACAAACCGTGGGCTCGGAGGCACATTTTCCCGCAAGTATAAAAATAGAAAACTAAATAAAATAAAATTGCAAGCGTTTCCGCTATCTCCTCCCTGTCTCTAGTGTGCATAACATTCGGCGCACATGGCGAGCTACCCCTGCAGGGTTCCAGCGAATTGATGCCGTCCATTATTTTCTTTATTTTTTATTCTTCGTCCCCTTTCTATCATTATATTTTTTTATAGTATCGGACGGAGTTTTCATTTAATCGCTCCCGAAGTAGGGTCCCTTTGACCATTGCGAGTTGTTACGTTTCAATTTCGAAAACGGCCCCGTGTCATTAGTCATTTCATTCTCCTTTAAGTCCCTATTGCTAAAACAGCGTTCGGTCTCTCCGCGATGCTTTTGATTTCCCTAGTTTTCTGGACTTTTTCTTTGTTTCTGTATACACACTTAAGGTGTAATGTCCCCCGAAAAGAACCACTTTTTTGCTATGTCCTCTTGAAATAGTTTCAATGTTTGAAAAATTGATTTCGTTATATTTGCAAATATATATATATAGCTATATATATATATATATATATATATATATATATATATATATATATATATATATATATAACTTCAATGAAAGTTTCAAGGATGAGAATAATAAATTACTTCTCTCCCCTGAAAAGGGTGGTTTTGCCTCAGAAAATTCGGAATACGTGTGGGTTTCATTTGTTTATTGGTGTTATTGTTAGCTAGTGCTGGTGTACGTTATATGTAGCACTAGCTAACAATAACACCAATAAACAAATGAAACCCACACGTATTCCGAATTTTCTGAGGCAAAACCAAATATATATATAAATATATATAAATATACATATATATATATATATATATATATATATATATATATATATATATATATATATATATATATATATAACTTTTGGACGGCACAATATAACACAGGATAAAACAGATAACACGTAAAAGGACACTCACACTGTAGATGATTTAAGCTTTCGGCCTACTCCGAGGCCTTCTTCAGGTCAGACTGAGAGGTGCTAATCAGATCTGCTCCCCTCTCCCCACATCCCCTCATTGTCCCTTCACCCCATTCCCACGCTAATTGCCTCTCAAAAAATATTATCTATCTTTTTTCGTGCAAACAATGCACCTCATTCTACATAGGCGAATGCATTACCCCCTTATCCATCCGAATGAACAATCACCGCTACTCATGTAATTCTGCTTCACTCTCTTCTCTTCCTATCCCTTTACCCAAGTTCAATATCTATCCAATCCCAAGTTCACACAACCTGTCATTTGACGAATGCTTTTCCCTAACAGTTCTAGAATCCCTACCCGATTCAGCCACCAACATAGAGGTGAGAACTCGCGAATCCGCATACATCCTATATTTCCGATCCTTTAAAATTCCCACCCTTAACCGCCATCTTTAATTTCCTTCCCAAAAGTCCCTAAACCTTCCGCCCCCCCTCCCCTCCCCAGGCACTCTTCCCTCTAAACCTCTCAGTCTGACCTGAAGAAGGCCTCGGAGTAGGTCGAAAGCTTAAATCATCTACAGTGTGAGTGTCCTTTTACGTGTTATCTGTTTTATTCTGTGTTATTGCTCTCGTGAGTACTTCCGCATTATCGATATATATATATATATATATATATATATATATATATATATATAATGTAAATGGACTAGTCGACACAAACACTTTTCTGTTCCCAACTCCTCTTGAGAAAGTTGGTTGCACCACCGAAAATTCGAGACCCAGTGAGTCCCTCTTTTAAGTGTTTCTGTGTTTGTGTCGACTGGTCCAAGATGTGTGTTTGTGAGTAAAATTTTCAAAGAAACGTAGAATGGGAGGCAAAAAGTTTTAAACGTTCGCCTGATTTAATTAGAATTCACGATGATTTGGGGAAAATGTCAAGAGTGGATTAGGGCTGTCCAAAGGTTAGTCAGTATGCCCGGTCGCCCAAATTATGTTTCCATAAATCAGTTTCTTCAGTTTTTGGGAGCAGCATAACGCAATTGATGTTTGAAATAAACAGCATCTAGAATAATCATCGGTCAAGACAAATTTATCGAAATTAAAATTTCCTTGCGAATAAATCGCTACACGCAAATATAAAGTCCAATGTACTTATATAAAAAGGTAGGTATTAAAATGAAATTATTCCAACCGAAAATTTTTTAGTAACAGTATAAATTAAGCTGCAGAACAAACTATTATAGTAATTACCAATAATCAATTACTGTAGAAAATGACTAAGAAATATAATTTTCACCAAAAAAAATCTCTAGAAAAAATAAGAATTCATTCCTCCTTTTCCAAAACTATACGTGAAAGAAAAACCAGGAAAAGTTAAGAAAATGAGCTTTTGAGCCCACAAAATCACTGGGTACTTGAATTCATGTGTTAGTATTGGTGTTCCCGACGTTTCCTCTTAATTTCATTATTATGCTTATGCTTACCAGTTTTGTTCACCCCAATAACAAGAACTACAACTCCCCATTTGGGAGTAGATTCCAGGCGTTCAATTGACTGCTAGATGTTCCAACATAAAATAGGCAGCTGTCTGAGGCCCCTTAATGGGAGGACACTGGAGAAGGTAGCGAAATAGAGATACATTCTGAGGGATAGAAAGAGTGTGTGTGTGTGTGTTTGTGTAAGGTGGAAAGAGGAGGGGGAGTGGCGCCACACTCGCAATGGATGGTAAGGGTTCAAAAGGGATGCAGACAAATGGACGGAATCACCTATCTGCTGTGCCGCGTCGAGATTGCTATCTTTCTTTCGGATATTTTTTTCACCTTCCGTGAGGCAGGGTGTGGGGTAGAAGAGAGTGGAGAGAAGACTGAGGGTCGGAGAAGAGGAATGTGAATATGCATATATGTAATTCGGCATATATACATGTATATGGTCTGACCTGAAGAAGGCCTCGGAGTAGGCCGAAATCTCAAATCATCTACAGTGTGAGTGTCCTTTTACGTGTTATCTGTTTTATTCTGTGTTCTATTGTGCCGTCCAAAAGTTTTATATATATATATATATATATATATATATATATATATATATATATATATATATATATAAGCACGAGTGTATGCATTAACCCAATTTAGACACCATAATCAGATATTTAAGCAGACATCATGCTTTTTCCTATGTATTTTTCATGAAATGCTTGTACTGTATCGATTGCTGTTTCGATCAGTTAAAATCTTGAAAAATATGATTTAAAAAAAATATATTTTCCAAGAGTTTAAATTATAATATAAAACGTCATTCATTCCATTATGATTGTCGTTAACTATACTAAAATTAACGGATGATTTGATGATTGATAATTGCTAATATTGAGAGCTTCTAATTTATTTTTATTCCAGTTTAAGCAATATTTTAACTTCTTTCTGTGTTGTTGAAATATTTAAATTGGTAAAAATAGTAACTGAGGAAAGAGAAAACTGAGAAGATATATATATATATATATATATATATATATATATATATATATATATATATATATATATATATATATATATATATATATATATATATATATATATATACATACATACAGGTGTTTCAGTTTTTTTACAGTGGACAGCCCAAGAAAATGGGCATAGGGTGTTTCAAAGGGAGGAAAAGCAAGGCAAGGAGTCCGAGGGATATGGCGGCGTTTGTATGCTCTGGGAACGGCACCAAGCAGTCCGCTCCATTCAACGGAAGAGGAACTGTGCCCGTCCTTCTCCATTAACCCAGTGGCCCATTCCTTACACCTCCAGAGCACCACTCCTTCTCAGCATCTTTGCAAATAGGCCTCTCTCCCTCCTCTTCTTTTCTTGTTTTGTCTATCTCACTTATCTTCGCTATCCTTTGGCTCGACTTAGAGAGAGAGAGAGAAACCTATTTATGGCCCTTTTCAGTGTTTCCACGGCCACAACGTGGCACGTTGGGGCATCATCGTGCTAGGCAATCTTAGCTACTCAAAAGATTCTTCAAGAAATAAGTAGGTTTATTCCTCAAATCGTATTCCTTCCACGTTTCATTTAGATCAACCTATCTAGAATATATATTTTTGATAAGTTCTTCATATTCCACTAGAAACAAGGTGAAAATAACTTTTTATGGTGCTTGCATACATTATATTTTATGTATTTTCTTGTTATATTGGAGTTCAACGTATCATCTAGATGCAATCTTCATGCATTTGCAACTCTCATCCTTCACACCAGCTTATTCCTCTGCATTGATCTACATAATGTATGCACCTAAACTTAGAAAACGCTAAAAGCAGGTTACTTGTAGTGTAGATGGTAGAAGAGTAAACAAGAAGTACTGAGAAAACTGCATGTATTATCCGACATGAGATAGGATGTAGTGAAAAATATCGAGAAAAATAGTAAATCGTGGCGTAATTTTGGTTTCTTGTTTTAAATCTGTGCATCTTCTACACAAACTCAGTTCTCTTCGTTTATATGAATTCTAAAGTTGGTTGAATTTGATACTTTCTCGTTTTATTAAAATATATCGTCAATTGCTTTTCATACTGAAAGGATTCCCCAAAAGTCATTTGTATAGATTATTAATACTCTACAAGAAACCGTTATGCGGAATTAAATTGTTATGCTTATGAACATTCATAAACTTTAATATTATTCACCATGATCACTAATGTCAGCGCCAGCAAATAATTTTCTTCTCTAAAAAGACAATGAGGTGTTTACTCGGCATATCATTTAGATAAATCGGAAGATAACAAAATTGTGCCAAAACATTCAATTCGTCAAAAAGATAATTTCATTGGTCTTAGGATAGATGGTTTTTTGTGATTCCATATGTAAACTTGGATCAAATATTGTGGATTCCAATTGAGGTAGCCAGATCGGAAATTACATCTAATAAGACAAAAACTGCATTTTTTACATCTAAAGACAAATTAATGCGAAGAAATATTTTCTACTTTACTTCGATAGCTAAGGAAGTATTTTTCTCTTTTATTTCTAAATATCCGAATTGGTGTGAAGCAAAATAATATCCAGATATGATATCAATGTATTAATATTAGAAATCTATGAAAATAAAATTACCAAAGATGTAGTTAGATGATGTGATCATATTTCAAATTTTTACTTTTTATATACTTCTGTTAGATTATCACACACTGATGCACAATTTTTGGAGACAACTTGAACGTGGGTAAACGTGGCACGATCTCAATTTTGCTCAAAAAACCTTGTTATTCCTCTCCCGTCCTACGCTCTTTTGCATCCACCATCCCTCCGTTCTCACCCTCCTAAAATCCTACAGCCCTCCACCCCCCCTTTGCTCCACCCACCGATCCACCGACCCACCCCCTATCGTCTCCCTTAAACCCTTTTTCTCCCCGGCACAAACATATAACGTGTACACCCATTTCCATTTGGGTGGCCTTTTTGTGTGCGAGCTGCTTCCCCTTGCCCCCTCTTTCTCCTGCCTAGTCCCCCTCTCGCCGCGGCAAACCCTGGACTCCACCCATCACACCATCTATTCCCTCCCTCTCATGTCCCTCTCTTTCCTCCCATCCATTCCCTTCTTCCGCTCTTCAACCCCTACCCTCTTCGTCTATCTCCCTCCCTTAAAACCCCTTGTCTCCAAACCCTTACCGCTCACACACCCCTCAACCCAACACCCCTTCTGCCCTCCCGATCCTTCCTCTCGTCCAAGCGGCGCAAGACGACATGAAATATTTTCACCAATTTGCAAACTTCCTGCCCCCACTCTCCTCAAACCCTCTTCTAGTCAACTTATCCCCTTTCTCCTCCACCACGCTCTTGTCTTCCCAACTCCTGCCACTCCTTCATTCCTTCATTTCCTCCACCTCTCTTTATGATGAAAAACAAAACGGTAATTCTCTCTTCACCCACCCCCGCCACCTGACCTCTCTACCTATGCCACAGCATGCCTCACAATCTGAAATCGTTCATCTCGTCCTTTTAATGCCAAAAAATCTCCATGTTCACGTTAAAAAAAGTATTTCAATGCTTGTGTCCATTTGTTTCTTTAATATTTTTTCTGCTTATTCAGTAATCCTGAATATAAAGGCCAGGACTTTGTGTTAGTAGGGAGAGTTAAGACCAAAATCATCAGTACGAAATATTCTGAGCCAAAATAACCGCTCATATCCGGATAACTGATTTTTAGGAACTGAGAAATTTAATTATTTGTGTGGAAAGTATCTCATGCAGAGTGGTATCTTAAATCTGTTCCCCATCATTAATGGAGGAGAGATAAATTGGAGGCACAGAGAGATACCAGCACCTTCACAAAAAATAACATCGTTTTCTTAACCGACAACAAAATTTTCAGTAAGATATTTATTGGAGAGGAAACTCATTTAATGACAAACCTTGAAAATTTCTTTGTAATAATCATTTTCAGGTACTTTCCAATCCAATGTTTGAGCAGCTTCGACTCCAGCTTTTTTCTCCAAATTCTTCCGCACCAGTTCCATCGCAAATTTACAGCTTGAATTTCGTGGCATCTCTCTTCATTTGTCCAAAGTAATGCTGTCTCCGTCTCGCTTTCAAACGTATACCCTGCCGTTTCTTTTCCTTCCACTTTATCCCCACGAACAAAAAAATGTGCGCTCGACCTTTCGGTGAAAATGTTGTGTGGAAAGGACACATTGCCAAACAAGCGTATGCATATAAACTCAGTTTTTCCCACCTCATCACTTCCTTAAACTCCAAATCCTCAGCCTTTACTTCCCTTCCTATTCCTCCTTCCACGTCCGGAAAATGTCAAGAGAGAGAGAGAGAGAGCACTCCTTAGCCTTAGACCCTTCACCCCGTCCTTCCCCGCCAAACGCTCTCCCCTTCGCCACCGCGCCCCTCACCCGCCTCGCCATTCGCGTTCCATCCTAACTCACGGCCTTTCTCTATCCGTCGCCTTGCCACCATATATCTTATGTCCCCCTCTCTTATTATTCCTTCCAGCCGTTTTCCACTTTGCACATTCTCTTTTCGCTATCTTTGCCCCTTTCCGAATCCATTTGTCTTCATTCTCCGCCCATCCCGTTTCTCCTCTCCGTCTCTGTCCCTCTCTCTTCCCTTCCACCTACGCGTCCACTTCGTTGGATCCTTCTTTCTTTTTGACGACCGCCCACCCTTTCCTGTTCTTCCATTCTCGACCTCTCCTCCAACTCGTGCCTCACTCTCCTCCATTTTCTGGTCCCTCTTCGTCTTCAGGAAAAAGCTGCATCCATCCGCCTTCTACCTTTTCCCACTTGGTGTACCCTCCCGCTAGCGCGTGCGCGTGGGAGGTATGGTGTCCAAATATTTATGTAAGAAAATTCTCATATTTTAAAACTCCATACGCAGTTTTTTTTTCTCCTGAAGTTCGTTCGGGATTTACGCTGAAAGGGTTTCTCCCGTGAATTAAGTTTCTCCCCGTTGGCTTGAGATGGAATTTCTGTGGGAAGACCCGGAGAAGCTAAACCCAGAAACTTGATACAGGAACCCATGGTCGCCTGAGTTTTTAGATATTTGGGCGTCTTGTCTTGATATTACATCGCCTTAAAAAGTTTTGTGGTTTGTGGTAGCCATCCATAGTATTGCGACTCGTCCCCAGTGAGAATATTGCAAAATAACTATTTCTGCCGAATGATTATTTCCTAAATTCCCTAATTTCATAAATGTTGCATAGAAATGAACGTTAGTAATTTGTTGGTGTAGAAATTCTATCTACTGAACAAGTATATAATGTTAATAATATCCCAATAGAAAATCACTATGACATTAATTCACGAAGAATCAACGGGGAAAATACGTCCACCATTAGAAATGGTTTAAACACACATAGTAATCTTACCTCAAAGTACAGCGGTGTTTTTAGAATCACGAAATACGTTGGAACTGCCATGCTGTTTTGATAAATATTATAAATCTTTTCAGTATGATTAAAAACTTTTCATTCATTCCAAATTGAAGCACCTTTCGTTTACTTTTAACTGAATTCAGTTTCAATGGTCTTTGAATTAAGGACATAGTTATTTTTTATGTGCCGAACAACTTGCTATGAACTTAAATAACCAAGCCAATCTATTTTTTATATTTTAATAAATAAGACCAGCATTTGAGCAGAAATTAGAATTATTTTTACCATAGTTAATTCGTTGGTGTTCATTTCCTTCACTGTAAAAATGCATGTCATGAATCTCTTTGTTTTCTTGTGAAATTTCTTACGTGCTTACGTGGTATATTCGGCGTTTTTCTGTTTCCCAAGTTCCCGTGTTATTCTCGTGCACCCTTATCTCTTACTCCATCCATGCGACCTTTTTGCGCGTTGTCTTCTCGCATGCTTCATCTTGAATGCTCCTCAGTCCATCTCGACGCAGTGTTTCCCCTCTGCACATTGCGTTTGTGCTTTACGGTAGGCGCTAAGTACACTCCCCCTTCGTCCTCCACCCCCTTTTAATCATCCCGCATGCTTCTCACACCCTTCCGCCCATAATTTAGCCCTGGTCTTCATTCGCGTCCTACCCGCCGAGCTCCTTACCTACTTCTCTCCTCGGCCGTGTTCCTTTTTTGCCCCCGGCTAAACATTTGGCATCTCACTCAAACCCTGTGTGACAAAATGTTGGCGATCCTCCCTCTCTCTCATTCCATCATTATTTCCAACAACTATTTTAGTAATCTATGAAATGAAGCTCTTGCGAAATGATTTGCTAAAAGTTTGAATTCCCATCGAATTTATACTTGATAGAGATAAACACCTACCTGTGGAAAAATAATTTGCTTAGCTTGGATTTTTATCAACGCCCTTTCCCTCTCTCAGCATGTTTGAGGTCGATTGCGTTTTATGCTGCGTTATTTGATGTTCGTCTCAAAAATATTTTCACTGAAAAGTGGGATAAGTTTACATTTTAGATTAAATTTCCCGTGATATTGTGAATTCCGGGAAAAATATTCAGTGGGGCGACCGCTGGAACTTGTGTCATCAGTAAGAACAAAAAAAAACCCTTGAATTAGAAATGGGGGACTACGCCAGAATTCTCCTCAAGCTTTAAAGTCATCAAAATGCTTTATGCCGCGTTAATCAATGGGCATTGAAAGCTTTTCTGTTTGCTTAGAATCGTAGAGTTGTGGATGGTTTCCAAAAATGATGACTCCTCCACATTCAGAGGCACGGAAGGGTTTTGCTATTAAAACGACTATATTTTAGAAAAAGGATCATATTTATTTTGCGAAATGCCATATGAATCTAATTTTGTGCCTTAATAATTGAAAACCAACCGATTTGGATTTTAAGTGTGCGGACAGCTGTGACAAACCTAAATAAATGTATTTTTAATAATTCTTAACATTTTCAGTTACGAAGCGCATAAAAAATTAACCGTTTTTAATTAATAAATAAATTTTAAATCAATAAAAAATAATAATTCGTAATTAAATCCAAATAAAAACATAAAATTAATTTTAAAATCTCAGTTGAACGTTCCTGATTCGAATCATACCAATTGATCAGGTGATACGTGTATTTTCTAGCATTAAGGAAATAACAGAATGTATGGCTGCGTGCACACCAGTAAACGTCATTTATCAAACTATGTGCAGTGCTGATAAACATCATCCAATACACTACTTTTAATAAGCAATTATTATATTAATTCCCAAATAATAATTGATAATATTCGAAAAAACAAACAACTTTGCTTTCCACTTAAAAGTTCTTATTATCACGACCTAGGTTTCGTTATAGTACAACATCATCAGATCAAAGATTTAATTTTCATACAACTTATACTATGTTTTGGCATTTTTGTGGAATGGTCAGTACTCTTGTGATAACTTACACGCACACCTTTCATATTTATACTAAGTTATTTCCCAAAAAATCTACTGAAAAAGGAACATTTTGGAACCTGTCATTCATGTTATTTTTCCAAGGAAAGTTTATTGTAACACTTGGGACTTGTGTGCCACCTGACATTTGTCTATTTGCACATGTAAATTTTAATAATAATAATAATTCAGACGCTGTATCTTCATCAAAGATATATATTCTGATGCGAAATTCATTGAATAACCTTGATGAATTAACAACCTTTCCAAGGCTAACAACTTGACAGAAATAAGAATTCCAGCTATTGTTAACACTCATAGGCCACGTTTGGAAATGTATTTGTGCATGTTAAATGAGTAAAAAATAAAAAAAAAGTTCCTGAAGTACACGTTTATTGACGGATCATTTTAGATTCAGCGTGTTCCTGTAATTGAAACTGCGAAGGTTTAATATTGTGTTATTTATGGAAAGGTTTTCGGTTCTTTTTCTAGTTTTTGAAAATAACTTTTAGACAGTCCTCCATGGTTGTGGATGTTTCATGTCCCATAGTTCGCATTAAATATTTTTTCATTACGCTAACAATTTATACTTCTCATATCCATGAGAAATATATTTAAATAAAATTTTGATTACATGAAAATTAGTTTGGATTATTTTAGGCTACATATATTGATTTATGAAACTAATTGAGAGATGTTCTTTCTATGGTGTTATTTTAGATGCTTTTGCTTCATCTAATGTAAATTCGAAGGAATACGTGATCCAGCGTCTATTTGTTTTAAGAATTTACTTTACCGGAGGAAAATCCTGATGGGAATCAGTTGGAAGTCCTCATTTCTAATCCAATACCTTACAGTATCATCAAAACCCTCCATCAATTTTCATTCGTGCCTGCATACATCGCCATGCACTTCAGTGAAATGAGAATATACTCTTCTAGGACTCTGGCGACACGTTTACTCTATTCTTTTATTCAAAGAAATTACTTCTAACAGGAATTCAAACTATTGCAAAACGTTGCCTTCCTATCTAACTATATTTATTTATATGTTTTGGAAAATTGGATCTTGAATCAAGAGGATAAGCATTGACAAGTGGATGCTGAATATACTGAGAGACAATGGGATGCTGAAAACGATAATAAAGAGGAGAATGTGAACGAATGACAATGGAAGTCGAGGTAGAGCGACGATAGGAATAGGCATTTTGGACACAATAATTTGAGGTAGAGAATTAGCTGAGTCAATAAATGAGTTTTTGAAATATGTAGTATCGAGCTTAGGGATATTTTATGTCATGTGAGCTAGGGATTAAGAAAATTGTTGTTTGTGGTGCTATGGTCCATCAAAGTTAATCCTAAACCGGTAGACTACAGATAACATAGGCCTACAAAAAAAATTATTTTTTTGGTTCCGGGAATCTATGTGCTGATTTTAACTACATTTGTAGAACTGAATCCAAATATGAAATCCGTTTTTATTTAACAGCTCTACTTTTTTTTAGATATGACACATCTTACGATTATTTATTTTAATATTTGATATATTCCGGAAAATAATTTTCAAAGTTAAATAAATCTATAAGTATACTAATTTATAACCACTCTGCGGTGTTCCTTTTATTTTCAATGAACTGTCAATAAGTTTTATGTATATTTCTATATTGTAGGCCAATGAGATTAAAAAACAAAAATCGTTTGTATCGACTTATCTGTATCCAAACTACTAGCATCAATACTGCATGAAAAGAATTTACTGCAACCCGGTACAAAATAAGTTTTTATCGCACAAGGGAAAAGGATATGCTACCCTTCTTTACTCAAGAAGACAATCTTACATTTTGTTTAGACGTTAAGGGTCTTTTGGAAAAAATGGGACTACTATCACAATATGATGCTACTGATTGGCGTTTGTTTATTGATAGCTCCAAGCGTAGTTTAAGATGTGTACTTCTTCACAATGGTAACAGGTTTGGCGCAATACCAATCGCTCATTCAACTAAAATGAAAGAAGAATACAATACAATAGCATTGGTCTTACAGAAGATAAAATACCAGGAACATCGCTGGGTGATTTGTGTAGATTTAAAATTGGTGAACTTTCTTCTTGGGCAGCAAAGTGGCTACACAAAATATCCTTGTTTCTTGTGCCTCTGGGATAGCAGGGACAGACAAAACCACTGGATTAAGAAGGAGTGGCCTAAGAGAGAAAACTTGGTTGTTGGGAAAGAAAACATCATTGCTGAATCTTTAGTTGAAAGAGAGAAAATCATCTTACCGCCTCTACATATTAAACTAGGACTAATGAAGCAATTTGTAAAGGCTCTTGACAAGGATGGCCCGTGCTTCGGCTACTTAAGACTAAAGATGCCCCATATAAGTATTGAAAAACTTAAAGCTGGTATTTTTGAGGGGCTACAAATCAGACAACTTACAAAGGATCTTGCTTTTGTCGAGTCAATGAATGAGATTGAAAAAATTAGTTGAATGTCATTTGTTGAGGTCATAAAAACTTTTCCAGGAAATCACAAAAGTGAAAATTATATTGAGCTGGTAAACATTATGCTTAGTAACTTCAAATCACCTGGATGTAATATGAGCACAAAAGTTCACTGCCTACACAGCCACTTAGACAATTTTCTTGGAAATTTAGAAGACACAAGTGAAGAACAAGTTGAAAGATTTCACCAGGAAATAAAAACAATGAAAGCTCGCTACCAAGGAAATGGGATAACCATATGATGGCAGATTACTGCTGGTGCTTAAAACGAGACTGTTTGAACAAAGTGCACTCAAGAAAATCGCGCAAAAGAAGCTTTCGATGTGTTGAGTGATGTTTTTATGTATTTTTTTCTTTTCAATTTGTTTTATTACAGTAAAAAAATTTAGTATTTGTGTTCAATCGTATTGTAAAATTCTGTTGTGTTTATGGGTGATTTAACAGCCCTAGAAATAAATCAAGTCTTTATATTTAGTGGGTTTTATTATTAATATAATATTCCCATATCATCATGTAGAAGATTTTTTTACGTAAGTAACAACATATCTATATCTTGAAAACTATAGCTGATAGAAAAACTATTGTCATCATTGGATTCAGCACCCCAATTGTTCTTTAAATCAACATTAAAAGCTCCGGCACCAAAACCACTGTTGGCCCGTGTAATAATAATAACACTGAATGGTTGAGGCCTTAACTTTGTAGAATTCCATTTTAATTTCCTAATTTAAATAATAATAACAATTGGATTAAACATATTAGGACTAATTTCAAAACGTATTTAGAGAAATTTTACGCTTTCCCTCTACAAATGAATGCAAACATTCTTGGATTCATGGTTGAAATATGCTTTGTGACTTCTGCATCAATACGTTGTTCATATTTGAACAGTTTTTATCGCTAGTGCATGTGTTTGTATTTATGCACGTGAGTATTTACGTCATTTTGTGCACAATAAATGAAATAATATTGATCTGCATGAAGTTTAATAATTAATATTTTAATTAGCCGAAGAATTAACGATTAATTATATGGAAAATCGAATCATTACAACGAACATAATATTTAAGGTCGTGCTATCCATATTATCTGTTTAGATTTAAAAAGTTGATTAGCATCAAATATAAACATTGTGCGCGCAATCATTTTTCTAATTCCATGAAAATTTTTTATACAAATTTCATTGAATGTAATTTCAATCGATTTAAATTGTTATTTAACGTGTTGTCAACACACTCAAAATGAACCACATTTGTGAATAACAGATTTGAAGGAAATAATATTTTGTTCGATTCAACCCTTATATAAATTTAAGTTCCGGAGAACTTCATGCTGAAAAGAAAATTTAATGCATGAATTACTTAATCATACGTTACTTAAGGCCTTCAAAACAAATAAATTGGGATCGTACGAGTAGTCAATCGAAGTTAAACCATGATTTCTGTATGCAAGCTGCGAATAATATTTTGTTTTATAATTGTTTAACCCAAAAAATTGTTTAGGAAGGCTATTGTGTTTTAGATGTTACAATTTAAGTACATGAAACCTGGCGTAAAACAACTCATTATGCTTCTTAAATGTTGTAAATATTTCATAAAAACCCATAAACACATTTATCAACTCGATCGGTTTGATTTGTCAGGGTAGAGGTCACTCTAAACTAAGTCCGATTACGTGTGTAATATACGTATATATCGGGGTAGGAGGCCAGTTCCTTTCCCTGTGCCGCTCTTTGTTTCTCATGAAGATCTGTTATCCAAAAAACACACAGCTTGGTTGAAGCTGAGGTTGCCCAGTGGAGTGCCCTAGAGTCGAACCTTTACCTTATGGTCAGTAGTCCAACGCTCGACTCCTGGAATACCATTATGTATTTTTCTTTTTCTCAATTGCACAAACTCTAAATTGATTCTAACTATTACCTTCGAAAAAGAATATCTTCACATTTATTAGGTTTCTTTTAGGCTAGTTTCACAATACGTAAGGGAGGCCTGTGTAGTTGACAAAAAAGTAACTGATTTCTCAGGTGTAAATAACACTGTAGTACCTATTTCAGAACCTAGAACTAGAGAAACATCTAAAGAGACTAGCATTTTTCTGGCGCAGACCGTTCCTAAACTAGTGACCATAAATCTGTATGGGAACTTCAATAGGGACTAGTGTTTATCGTTGCTCCATGTGTAGATTTTAATCATCTTCCGAACATGTGTCATAGATAGATAGAGGCCTTTATTTGGGCAAAATTGGTTATGTTTGCTATGAAGTTAATCAGACAGCTAATATTTATTGATTTGATATATAAAAAACATACCTTCTATAACCATTCACAACTTCTACTGTTTCAGGCTTCACTTCGTGGAAGTATTTAATATCCATACCAAAAAAGGAAAGAAATATTTGTACTTTTCCGCAGATTTTATTAGATGGTACAACGCGTTTCACCGACTTGCGGCACCATCAGGTACCTGAAGATGCCGCAAGTCGGTGAAACGCGTTGTACCATTTAATAAAATCTGTGGAAAAGTACAAATATAGTATTTCTTTCCTTTTTTGGTATGGACATTCACAACTTGTTTTTATGCAGTTTGTAGAGACATCACCGTCCTCACGAGTATTACAATTTAATATTATCTCATTTATTTTTCCCATAGAAATAAAAAAGTCAGAATATATTATTCTAGACAATTACTCGCCAAAAATTGCAGCTTTAATATTGATTAGTTGACAGTTGATTTTTGTATCCACTCCGACCTCTGTCACTTCTCAATATTTAAGCCTATCGCCAAACACGATATCGCTTTTCAGTCTAGTGCAACAATATTTACAACTGAGGTCCTAGAAAATAATCTTTCGAATCTCCTGGAAGTACGTCATATAACGAATTAAAATAATGAGCTTAAATTTTTTGAAGAGATGTATATGTCACAAATTCTTGAATAAAAATGGAACTCGTTTGCACTGGTAGAAAGCCCACAGCGTGAATCCGCAAGCAAGATTCAGCCAATTTCCCCCTGACATCCCCTTGAGGATTTGAATCTTGCCCGGATCTTCCTTTGGCCTTAACAGTGATCATTTCATTTCGAGGACCCCTCAATCGTAACAGCACGAGGCAGCCTTGTCCCTCCTTTGAGACAAAGGCCCACTGTTTACTTCCTTCCTTCCTTACCAGGCGCTTTCCTACGGAGAGAGAGAGAGAGAGAGCATTTTCAGATTTTGAGCGACACTCGGCCGTGATTGTCGTTCGAGTCGGCCAACCATCCAGTCCCACATTTCTCTTCTGTTTTCCTAGTCCACACCCCCTGGTGATCTCTCAACATCCTCAGTAGCTTCCTCCAAATGGACGAGGGGAATAATCGCATCTCTCTTCCTTCTGATCTCTTGTTCTCCAGGACAAAGGTGTTCGATCCTCAAGGTGATCTCAGTAGGCAGGGAAAGGGGTTATTTGGCCGGCCCATCCGAGGCCCCACAAAGCGACGGTCCCGGGGCGCGTTTAAGAACACTGTAGTGCCGCGGTCGCTCCGGGATGGTGGATTCAAATCTTAGGGTTAGAGGTTAAGTGCCGCACCAATCTCTAAATGCTGTGAGTGAAATGGGTCCCCTTCTGAGTGCCGGAAAATTGCCCTTTGTCCAGTCTAGAATCCAGACGGGGTAAGAGAGGAATAAGGCCTACGAAGGACTTTATTCCGATTGATTTTACAGCTACCTCATTGCGTAATGTCACAAACATCCTAATCATTCTACCCTAAAGTATGTCCTACGCTTCCTTTTTTTCATGAGTTAATGGAAAAAGCTATTTTCCTACTATCAACCTTGAACCTTGAAAATCTTGAAAAACAGACATGCATTACGCATAAAATTACGCTTCCTTTAAATAACTGCTACAAAAATTGGCATTTGCTTGATTTTATGTGATGCTGCGTAACAAAATACGTAATAATGGTTGAAACGAATAATATACCGATTATCGTGGTATCATTTAAACTTTAACATTAGGCAGGGCTACGATTACAATAACTCTAGCTTAAAATAATGTAAGTTACCTATTTTTTAAATGTACAGAGTTTTAATGGAACTAATCAAATTAATTCATCTCATTATTTAAGGGAGTTCACGGTTATTAGATCAAATTACCCTAATGGCACGCTTAATGAACAAACTCAATCTCTTATGCATAAATTGATGTTTGGTCACAGCCACTGTTGAATTAAATATGGAAAAAGTGATATTAAAATTTTAATTACTATGAAATAATAACAGAGTAACGGACCTGTCAAGCAAGCGATAAATCAATTAACCGATAATTGGAAGTTGCTATCAAATTCATTTCAAACCCCTCAGTTGATATTTAAAACTTTTGCGTATACATAAAATTATATTTAATGCATTCTTTGACATGATTGATTTTCGACATTTTTCATTTCATACCTAGTCGAATGCATATTTCTTTTTCCAGTTCTTTCAAATGCCTCCCTATTGAATTATTCCATTTCATTTTCATTGGAGGGGGGTGAAATATTTTTCGGTGTCATAATACCAAATTTTGTAAATACTTTCCCAAAATACATTTACTGGAGACCAATATGATTACTCTTATTGGAGTATATTATTTGGTCTTTAAAGCTACATTTCTTGTTTCTGAAAATTTACCCAAGAATGTTAAAAAATTAAGAAAAATTGAAAGTGCAATTAGCCTGCTGACATATTGTCGAAAATATCAGCTATGAAAAATTGACGTATAAGTGCAAATTGTCTGTTAAATAAGAGTGCCTACTTGCTAAATTCCTTACGCAGGTTTTCTGTTCCTGGCCAATTCATGGGCTGATAATGATGGATTCATATGCCATTTTAGTTTTAAAACTCGTTATGTATTAATTGTTATTATAGAAAGGAACCACTATAATAATATAAAGCAATTGAGCATTGCCATCTAAAATAACAACGCAGATTCCCAGTATACTTATGCAAATACGTCAAGGTTTACGAGGAATAGATAAATGTTATTTTTCTAACTTTCCTCTAATTATTTTTATTATTAGGTAATCTACCGGTTCAGGTAGGTTTTTGGATGGACACAACTATCAAATAAATATCATGTGACTCCTAACAAAACACAATCTAGCAACCTACTCTACATCAGGTCCCTCTTCATCTCTGTGTACTTCTTTCCTCCCTTCATTCCGTCCAACATCCCTATCCTGTTCCTGCCCTTTCCTCGTTTGCCTAACATTCTCCCCTCCATTACCATCTTCAACATCCCACTGCCGCTAAATACGCCTTTCATCCATTTTTCCTGCCTCCATAAAATTTCTCCCAAGAAACCCCTCTCCTCGCCCACCATCCCTAGTACTTTCTCATTTTCTCTAATATATGTATGTTCTATGTATATATATATTTCTCCATATATATATATATATATATATATATATATATATATATATATATAACTCAGTTCTGTTCCTAATTCCTCTTGAGAAAGGTGGTTGCACCACCGAAAATTCGAGAACCAGTGAGTCCCTCTTTTATGTGTTTCAGTTTCTGTGTTTGTGTCGACTAGTTAGTCCATTTACATTATATATATATATATAAAATTATATATATGTATATATGTACACATACATTATCACTGTCAAAACATGAAGTTGGCTCAAAAATAATGATAAAATAAAATATTTTGGGTAGATTAATCAATGTTTCGTACAGATGGATTTTTAATTAAAGTTTAACTCACAGAAAAATGAAATAAGAACTCAGACCCCAGGCCTCAGAGAACAAACGGCTGCCTTTGACGAATGACTGCATCATATAAAGTTTCGTATACAAATATTCCCCTCCGATTCCTGCTCTCGAATCGGAGTTTATTTTCTGGAATTACCCGCCCCAGAGCGATCCATAATTAACAGTGAGGCTCTTCGTCCCATTATTATATCGTAATCTCTCCATTAAAAGTCACTTACCTCGCCGCTCGATCCCGTTCATGGGGGCGGGGTAATTTCGGCGGTGAGGTCCACTTCGCATCAGCGTGGGATTGAAGCGGACGGAGGAGTTAAGGGTTCACGCACACACACGCACTCAGGGTTGCCAACTTCGCTACTGTGGCACACCACCGCCCTCCGTACATTTAAAGGCTCCATCAAAACATAATCCGGAGGATGAAAAACGAACCCCCCCTCCCTACAAGCCTCAGCCTCTCCTCACCCTTCACTACCGCTCAACACACCCACACACTCCCCCCTCCACCGTGAATCACCTCCTCTGCTACCCCCTCACAAGCCTCAACCTCCCCCCAAACCCTCGGAAATATTGCTCCCTGGGATTAGCCCCGGAGGTGCTTAAAACCGTGGCTGAGCGGAGGTGGCATATAGGAGAGGCAAAGGGGAGGGGGGTGCGCGCGAGAGCGGTCTTCTTTCCCGCCGACCTGCGAACCGCAGAGGTCGGGCGCGATGGTGGGCTGCGGCTTCGGGAAGGGTTGGGTGGGGTCGGTGCGTGGGAGGTAGGGAGGTCGGAGAAGGGCGGGCGGGACGCGGCTGTAGTATTTTACGGTGAGTTTCCGGAGGAGCCGAAAGGGGGTGTACAGGCACATTTAACACGGCGGGCCGTGAGAGGGGGGGGAGCAGGGGAAAGGATGGCAAGGCCGTACAAATGCGGAAAGAGGGGTAAGATAGGGACGAAAACGATGGAGAGAGAGAGAGAGAGAGAGAGAGAGTGGTGAATACGGATGCCGAAAGGGAGGGAAAGATGGAGCGAATGGAGAGCCACGGAGGCGGGGAAGGGGGAGAGTTGTGAGAGAAGGTTTGGGGAGAGGATGGGTGGGGTAACATGAGATAGTGCGTGAGGCGAAGGGCGTATGATGGCAGCAGGTGGCGTCGCCTTAGTTGTACAACGGCCAACTTTGGGCTCGGAGACACTTTCGGGTTGTCCCGTGTCGCGCTAACTTTCATTCCGCCTTTCAGTCGAGTGGGGGAAGGATCAGGGGTGCGGCTAGTAAAGGAATAGGGGGTGGATTGGTCCGGGGGGCTAGTGGGGACTGATTTTTTCCGGAAGTCACGCGGGCGTGGATAGTCGACGCGGGAGGCTTTAGTTCCGAGAGAGATTAGGAGCGGTTTAGGGTGTCTTGGGGGGGGTGAAGGAGGGGTTGGAGGATCGTAAGGGGTCGGGGGTTTGGAGGGGTGCGTGGAGATAAGAGTGGGGTTAAGGTGGATATTGTACGATAAGGGCCGCGCAACTTCCTCTTTATGCCCTCCGAGAGCGCTGCCTTCATTTTCTCTCCTTTGTGACCTTCCCCTCCCGACCCCTCCCCCCGCGGCCTTCGCCACCCCTCCTGCTATTATAAAATGAAAATTTGAGTATCTACGCAGTACTGTACAGGTGCGCTAAAAATGCGAAAAAGGCGGGCGAGGACTTATGTCAAACTATCAAATATTTAATGAGCATCCGAGAGCTTTCCATGGGACTGGAACTGCTGCGAGAGGTCCTCAGGCCCCCTTCTCCCCGCGGGGACGTTAAATTTCATTTCATGCGCATTAGCTGCGTCTGCTAATTAAAGGATTTTGAATTTTAAAAATGTCATGGAAAATGGAGTACATAAATGTGGAATGGCTCGGTTGTTGTTTGAGACGTTTCTCACTTTGGTGCAACGATTTATAGCAAATTTCATAATTAATGTCGCAATTTTCGTGGAAAGTTGTCCCTTGGATATGGAGTCCAGTTAAAAACATTCTAATCAAATAATTTAATAATATGCATGCTTTTGGCACTACGCCAACATTTTAAAAGAGAACTTTATACAAAGTTCAAACTTCATAATAGCTTATGCAGGTCTTGGAATGAGTCCTAAGTTGTTCTTCTGGATTCGCTAGTACCTTACGCGACGAAGGAGTCTTTAGAACTAATCCAATATGTTAGTTTTTGAATCTTACTTCTCATATCTTGTGACCATTTTCAAAGAGCACTCATTCCAAAATAACCTTTTAATTTGGGTGTTTACGAAAAAAGTAGATCACCATTTTTTCAGGTCACGATTGATGTTATTTCAGTTTTACGCAGATATATTTGATTCCAAGAGAGAAAATATCGAGGTAAATGCGTATCTTCCTTTGATTGATGCATGCAAAATGAGCCCCGTGACTACTTAATCCCGTTGTTGAACATTGTGACAATCCAGATTGGAATTATGGTTAGTACAAGCGCTTTATTCGATATTATTGCCATTGGGTTATTTCAATTAAGTTAAATAGGGATTTCATTTTTTTTTTGATATTCCAAATTAAATATCTCCAGTGCTTTATGTTTGCCTGCATAATGCCCAAAACTAATTTATATTAGTTGAATATAAAATTGAATTATTTTCTATGACATACCACCGAACCTTAACTAAACTTAAGGCTAATTTGTTGGGAGAGAGTAGACGTCAACAAATATTAAAACTAAGCGTCTCTGAAAGTTACACTTAATGATGGGGGTTAGTCCCTTACCTGTGACACCTACGATTTCCCAGATATATGGTACCCATGAAATTTTAGTGAATAAGTAATTATGAAATTATCAAAACCTCCGAGAACTGAACCTGTATCCTCCTGTATTTCCAAAAGCTTCTACCCACCTATGTTCAAACATGAAATTAATATTATCATAAAACTATAAGCATAAAAAACATTGAATATGATTTTTTGCAATCAAATTAATATGTTGTTAACTTGTTCATTGTTGGACTAGTTTACTTACTAGTGGCTTTAGTAATGGATCATCTCTTCTGAAAAAAAATATAGCCACTGATTGTAGGTTTCTAAAATGGTTCCTTAACTTTTAATAGTTATCGGAATATTGAAAGAATAATGAGAGTCCTTATTGTCACATGCGCATCTAGAAATGGTGTATTTGTTTTTTTTCTGCATCAAAAAAGCCCACATTTTGCTCGGCATTCACCACATTTGATTTTGCTACCGGTAAAATTTAGGGAATATTCGTATTCTAATGTAGCGACTCTCTGTGGTTTACCAAATAACGCCAGTATAGTATAGGTATATATTTATTGAAGTCAATGAATGCCTACGCCGATGGTAAGTTTTGGGGAAAACTTTATAGATTATTAGGCAAATAAACGGCAAAAAATTCAATCTTTCACATTCAAAAAAATATTGAAATATTAAGCATGTGTCCATGTTTACAAACCATTAAGAAATGGAAATTTATCAAAACGTAATTGACTGAAAATTTATGTAAGCTAAATACGGAAAATATTAAAATAAAAAAGTGGGCATCCATCATTGCTCTCCAGACAAAAAATGAAAATTTCTGTCTTAAATCAAAGTGATATATCAAAGTAACAATTCATGTGTTTGGATATAGGATGAAATATTGTATTAAATTAGTGCATAGTAAGAGACCCCAGCCCATTATCACTCGTGCTATTCAAAATAAATGCAAAGAATATGGTGAGTAAGTCATTAAAATAGCTGAAAGTGAAGAAAAAGTAGGTAGAACACTGATCAGGTCAGCATGGTTTAAGGATGATCATACTTTATTTGGGTAATTAACCAACAACTTGAAATTATTGCTGAGTTTATTAGATCAGCAGAGTGGTTTTTACGAGATAGAATTAATATTTTAAACAATAAAAGGCAATGAGATTAATGAGAAATGAAAATACATCAAAGTAGGAGAGAATTCATAAAAATGGGTTAAAAACACCTAATTTCAGAAGTGATAGCTTAGACAAAAATGGAATAGGTTATAAAAACCGTTCCAATAAGAATAGCGTGAGGTCTAGAAGTATTTACAAGGATGGGTGGGTGTTGGTATTGAGGAGTTTTAGTAAAAACTTATTAGAAATTTAAAAAAAAGAGAAGAGTAATAAAGAATTTAAATATATCAGGAACGTAGCTACGGTCGTGAATCAATGTAAACAAAATGCATTCAAGTTTACGGTCCCGGTATTTTTTTTGTTTACAGTAATAAAGAAAATTTATTGACGACTTTTGTATTCGACGCCGTTTGTCATGGCTGCTAAATGCGATTGTTGGGGTAAGAAGATAATAGTAGAATAAGACTACTTGCATTAAGTTATAGGCGTGAAGAAGAATGGAAAAAAATCAAATTGTGGAAAGGATAACAAATATATTGATGGTATGCAATAGCGAGAGAGTTGCTAGGTAAAATTCAATGGCATAAAGTGTGGTTGCAATAAGCAGTTAGGAGTCAATGATATGATTAGGAATGATGGAGGGAAATATGTTGGGTGAGCGAAATGGAGGGAGGAAAATATTAGGTATTTTGGATGGAATTAAGGGAGGAAGAAAGTGTTGTTAGCTTAATAATAGTAAATCGGAATATGGGATGATATGCTGATTAATGACTTTTATCTTTGAAGTAGAATAAATTTTGGTACTTAATGACAAGATCTTAAGGAATCCATCGTTAACTCGTAGACTTGTGTCAAAAGTTACCCAGGAATAAATCAATATTTCTGTGATTAGTTTTGATAAATCTGAAAATTCTTTAAATTTTGGATAACATAAATTATTTCCTCTCGCGTAGTACTAAGTGAGCATAACAAAAAATTAGATCATTCCAGCATGATTAAGTAATTGCTTAGTTCGATTGATGTGGAGAACGCCTTCGTCCTTGGGCAGGAGGCAAAAAGGAAAAGACGATGGTCGGTTAAGGTTTAATTCTACAAAGTGATATACGAGAAGAGACGCAAGAGACTTTCTACTGCAGTTTACGTATCAAAAGATTCCTTCAACCAATGAAACAAGCCAAAGGAACTTTTGGCCGCGTCGTGGAAGCATTTCGGTAAAAACTATTCGGGTCGCATTCAAAAAGTTATTCAAATGCAGCCATTCATTTTACGAGCGGCGGTGGCGGCGGAATCCACGGCGCGGAAACAGGCACCCCGTGCTCTCCGGAATAAATGTGCGTCTTTGTAACTCCAAAGGATCTTTGCCGCCTTGGGAAACTTTGGAAGGTACTACTGGAATCTGGCGTTTATGTAAAACGTGAGCGTTTGGCTGGCTTATTTAAGAAGCTGTAATGGGAGAGCAGGGAACGATATCTGAGGCGATCTAGTTGACCCGTTCTGATGCTATTTTCGCGGAAGATAGCGAGCGGAGTAGATAGAGCATTCAAAGGAATTAGATGGCTATGAAGGATACTGCAAGTAAGAAGGTAGGTATCTTTGAAATGGGAGTTGAGGTGTTAAATTCACGTGATTATGTTTAAAACCCATTAAGCTACCTCTGAGTAGAAGGGGATTATGGAAATGAATCAAAAGAAAAATGCCCCACCAAGGTAAAATAAGCAGGAATTTCTTCGCGTTTGGCTGTTGAGACTCAAATGTTACCTTTTTATGTACCTAACTGTACTCATTTCAATTATCTAATGTTTTATTTGGAAATATTTAATCAGCATCGTTTTTGAATACGACAAGGGATAAAAAAACACAACAAAAATATTTTTAAAATTGTGAAGTTTCAGACGTCATATAATGTAATATATACACACATAATATTGTAGTGAACCTGAAGATAATGTGTCACATATGTCTACATATTACCCGCAGGCCTTCGCAAGGGCGTGTGGCAGGGTATGGTAGGCCACCAACCATTCTACATATATATTCCCTCTATTTCCTCATGCACCTGGCAACCTGTGATCCACCAAAACCACCACATAGAAACTGGTCTTGTAATAAATCAATATCGAGTGGAAAAGTGTTATATATGGTTCCTATCAATTATTTAAACTACTCTGTGCAAAGATACCACATTTAAAATAATTTTACACGCTAAAATTATTTCATCTGTGGTACCTTAATAAAAGTTTATAGAAATCATAAAATTCTGAGGTAATAAAAAAAAGTTTCGAGAGAAATTTTTTGTCGGTACGATACATAATTTTCGATGCTTGTTCATAGTGTGGAGGAAAAAATATGGCTTTGGTCATCTTTGAACTCCACTATAAATATCAAATTGTAGCGACCATAGAGGGCATCATAGTTTTATTACACTGTTTTTAAGGAAACATAGATGTGATGTCAAAGTATTCTTTTTATGAATTAAAATTGAATCTTTAAACGGTGGGTAACAACGCTGAACTTCTCTCCAACGACATTAAAATGACACTAAAGTTAGATAACGGATCCTTTACGCAGATGAATGCGTAATGAGTTAGTATATACGAGTACCGGATATACCAACCCAGTTATAATCGTACATGTTATATGTGAAACGGGGGAGCTATGTAAGTAGAGGAAAAATATAAAATAATTGAACCGCAGTAGAAAACTAATTATCTGCTTGACCAGAATTCTCCATAAAACGTTCATGGGCAACTTTGTCACCACTTCAATCTTCATAGATGGATATTTGACTACAAAATTCCACATGACTGTGATCCATAGGGAACTCGGCTATCAGAGGAAATCTATGCTTTAACCCTGGAAATTAGAGGACAAAAATAATTTAATGAACGATAACTTAGAATAATTGTGTCAAACGTTCTTTGATGTTGTGATTGCGAACTAAACGAAAGAAAAGGATCATTTGCATAAAATTGCTGAAATGTTCATTTCCTTTGACTCACTCTGACTTAATAAGGTCGTCTCTGTAATGGATATTTATGGTTTCTCTTGTTGCCAGCTTTGAGCTGATAAGATTTTAACGTTTCGAGGGGGTTTTCATATTCGATCTTAATGAGTTTTCATTTCCATAAAGAGTAAAGAAGGGAGGCAAGCAATAGAACTTAATCTAATTAAATATCTCTGGCTCGAAGCGTGAAAATATCTTCTTCATCTCCGATTAAAATTAAAATATTCCGGGAAACTTTTGCCGGATGGAAAATAGTGAAAGTGTAGATTTTGTAGATATTCCTTTTATTGGTTTAAAATGGCAGCAATAGCTCTTTTGTTTGTTCACTGTTTTTTAGTCTTTTGTATCTTGAAGACTTTCGTGCACAATTAAATCTATAGTCAATGTTGGATGGTTCTATAAATGATGTATCTATCGTTAGCTAAACTATCAATTTGAATAAAATTCATAATTTTGTTATAAAACATTCTATGTGAATAAAATAATTAGGTTTTTAATGATTTCCAGCTTTTCCTAATTGTAAGCGTGTTACAATAAGTTACTAAAGTAAAAAAATTGGCAAACTAAAATTCTACTGCCTATTGATCACCCTATACAACTTCCATCATAAGATTCATATTAAAGGTGGTTAGACAAATTATTCGTATTTTGAACCTTCTCCTACGTGTTTCGAATAGAAGATACTTTCTCAGATACTAATCTACGAGTAATGAAAACCAGAAAAATGGACAATGAATTGTTATGGAGAATGACTTAATCGTTCGTAAAGCACCTCATTTACAAATACTAAAATAAATTGAGATGTACATTGGTCATTAGAAACTTGAATGGAAAGCTATGAGGGGCATGCAGGGCTGTGAGGCCCGTAAACATCATATAATCCCCTTTCAATAGAATAATAGGTACTCGGACCTGACAACAATAACTGAGATTAGATGGAGAGAGAAGGATATAGAAGGAGAGATGAGGAGAATGAAGAATCGCATGTAGGGGGATAATATTGAGTAGTATTCGGATAAGAGAGGAACTAAGTTGAGAGAGATGAAGGGGAGGGAAAATCAGACGCAGGCGAAGAGGAGGTTGTGTGAGACTGTAAAGTGCGGGGGAGAATTCTTGAGGGTCCCTTACAAGGAGTTGGTTGATAGAGAAGAAAGGTAAGCATCTATAATCTTCATTGTTTAGTGAATTTCAGGCCCTTCGTGCCACTTCATACCTTTGAACCAATTTTAATAAATGGGAAATGCGAACGATGTACGAGAATAATGTTGAAGAAAATGCAAACGAGGATGGCAATGAACACTAAGTAGTAGTAGGATGTCACTGCTCATGGATATCAACCCAAGTTTTCAATAACAATAGGAGTACTGCAATTTATAGATGGTGTTTTGGAAAATTTTCAGCTGGCACTGAGATTTTTGATTTAGCGTGGAGGAAGTGATTTTGCATGCCCACACATGCCGTCTGTCACAGAACTGCTTGTTACTCGTGGTCCGAACGTTGATCCCACCAACACAATTTGTACACAATAGAAGTGGAGAAAAATATTTGGCGAAGTACGGGTGAAAAGAGCACTAGTATATGACAGTTTTTTGTACGAGTACGATAACGGAAAAGATAGAATCCCGCCTTCCAACTGAAGAAACTGGCTGCAGAATAAAAGCAACACGAACTCGGCGCACGAAGAAGGACACAAATATCCAAACCGTGGGCCACGTTCACCAGACCTGACAATCGCGACCGGCAGCGGAAAGATGCCCCGTGATAACTCGGTGTACAGAGGAGTGTTCGTTCGGTCTGGGATGCCTGTGGGCGGGGAGAGACACTCACTGAGCGAGAACCCCGGATTCCGCGCTCACTAAAGGCACGTCTTTAAATTCCACGGGGCGACTCGACCATGGCTGGGCACCTCCACCATTCAAGCATTGGCGGGGAGGCGAAACCAAAACGAACCAATTTTTTTAGTGGGGGCGTGTGCCGGTCGGTCGGACGAGCGAAAGGTAACGCTAGAGCCAAGGGGGGGGGAAGGGAGGGATGCGGATGGAACGATGGCTCCGCGGGCCGTGGAATGAAACGGCGGCGGAGGTGAGGACGAAAGGGATATAAGTACAGGTGTGCATGTGTTTGTGTGTGGATGTGTGCGGGTTACGTGAGAGGCAGCGGAATATAAGCCGATGGGATAAGTGGGTGCCGGATTGATGACGCGCTCTGGGGAAGAGGGTTGAGGTGGAAGAGGGAGGGAGGAGTTTAATGCGAATAGAACCGCAGTTTTGTTTTTTCCCCCTTTTCCTTCGAGGCTCGATCTTTGGACGTGAGTGAGGGAAGGGAAATGTAGAGAAAGGAAGAGGGAGTGAGGAGGTAAGGGGTTGGAGAGAGTGTAGGGACGTATGTGCGGTGGCGTATGTG
Source organism: Hetaerina titia (assembly GCA_037158775.1). NCBI lineage: Eukaryota > Metazoa > Arthropoda > Insecta > Odonata > Calopterygidae > Hetaerina > Hetaerina titia. The sequence goes on from CM073773.1 coordinate 52,723,105, forward strand.
TGGGGTGGGAAGGCTGGAGAGGAGGGAGGGAGAGGGGTTGAAAAGGGAGCCATTACGATTAATGGACTCTTTATTCCCTTTCTCCCCCGCCGCCGTATACCTTCTCCCGCGGGGAAAAAAAGGAGGAATTTTCTCCTCACTCAACGGTCGGGAGTGGATGAGAGTTTTGAAGTGGACCGAGAAGGAATGGAGGTTTAGTTAGAGTGAAATGGACGGACGGAGATGTGTTTAGACATTTTTGTACTCCATGCAGGAATAGAATTGAGCTCGTGGAGAGTTTGTCATTCAGCCTGTTGGCAAGCCCGTTTTTTTAGAAGAGCTTCCTGGGAAGAGGGCGAAATAGAGAGACAGGATTCAAATTTGTTCGTTCGTGAAGCTTCAAGTTCAATAGGTACCTATTTGTATTTCTTATATGGTCTTATTATTTGGAAGTTCTGGGTCATTCAAATGAAAGAGATACTTTTAAAAATTTGTTTCTAAGCTATCGCGCATTAACTTTATTACAAAGCAAGATTTTGTGATGTCAATATCAATAATGTAAACCCTTGATTAAAGTTTGACGGTAGTGATCATTAAATTAAAGTGAATGAACTTTTGAGTTTTAGGAAATTCCAATATTTAGAATAATCCTAATTTGATATTTTAAAAATACATTTAGAAAATAATTTGATTTTTCACAGCAAGGAGACATTATTTTCATTGTTCAAAATACGAATACCTCTCGAAGAGGTAAGTTGATTGATAAACCAGACTAAGATGAAGATTTGCTGAGATAGACACTCCTTGCAAAATCTTTGAGTGGACATTTTTTTTCTTCCATTCTGAAAGTAATTCTCTTCCACATAGAATGTTGTGCTACAATATGGTTTTAGTGATAACTCATCTTTAATTTGTTGATCTTTCACTGGAAAAAATTCTACCTTGGTTTCCACACAGAAAAGCCTACGAACGCATTTGTCTTCATCGTAACTTTGGGAAGGGGTTAGGCACCTATGGCGGCCCTTAGAATATTCAGAATGATAAACCTGAAGGAGGGTAAAGTTAAAGTAAAAATGGTTGAGGATGGGGAAAGAACATGATTTTTAACTTCACAAAGATAAGAACGCGAAAGACTGATGTTAAGTTTGAAGAGAAAATTTTTTTCTTTAAAATATTTCAGCAGGAATAAAATCGATCGATAAAATAATTAATCATTTACTGCATTATAATAATTGTTCTTTGACTATTCTATTACCCTTACTTTGAAGCGTAAATCATTTTTTTAGTCGGAAGTATTTGATTAAGGATATTAACCAAAGGAATCGGTAGGAAAAATTCAGCTAATCTTTACTATGCAAATACATTATTGACCGCACACACATTTGGCGTTACGAAGCAGGTAAGCGTCCTCCGCCCACTTCTCTTGTGTCCGTATGGGGAGGGGGGGGGTAGGCAGAGGAAGTTATGTGAGCAGAACTCAAAACTCAAAATCTGCTGACGGCCCGTCCACTCCATTCCCATACTCACACGTTAAATCACCGAGGCGAGCAACACTGCTGCGCTCCGGGCAGGGTGGCGGCGACCCCTCGTAGCCTCGCGCCAGGGGTACTCCTCCCCTCTTTCTCCTCTCCTCCCTGCTCATTGGGACCACCGCGGAAAAAGAGGCGTTCTCACCTGTTTCTGCCGTTTCAGCGATTTCACTTTTCCTTAGCTCTTTTACTCCCCCAAACCCTTTATCTCCTCCCCCAACCCCCGTCGACTCTTTCATTTCAACCTCCACCATTCTTTTTCCGTCTCCATTTCTCTACTTCTCACTTTCCCTCTCCGTCTCTCCTAAAACGTTTTTCTTCAGCTCTTGCTTCCTCCTCCCGCATCCCGCTCCGGTTCACACAGAACCCGAAAAATCCCGCACCGTGAAAGTTTCCTTCGGGCTCGTGAGTGGAGGGAGGTAGGAATGGGAGGAGATGAGAAGGATGGCGGGATAAAAGCGGGGTGGAAAAAAAATGGCCCTTTCAAAAGAACTTTCCCTCTTGTGCTTTAACGTTCGTTTGCATTTACCAACGGGGGCGTTGGAGGGATAGAAATGGTTAAAAAAATATGGAGTAGTAGTGGCGATGAGGATAACGCCTTTTTTTTTAACTTTTTCATTTCTTTAGGTTTTACATTTTCATCCCTCATTCTCTTCCTTCCTTCTATCTCTCACGCAAAACTATCTTTCCCGAATAAAGGGACGAGTGCTTAACTTTTGGGGGAATCTCTCGCATTACCTTGGATTTATTTTGAACACGGGTGAATATCATCCCCTCACGTCTCTCTCCACCCCACTCCCTGGCTCACGGAAATATTTACGCCTTAACATTAATTCCACTGTGCATGAAACATGTGGCAAAACGTTATGCGGGGAAGCCTGCTCCGTGCCTTGTTGGTTTCCTCCGTGGCCGAACGCTCTTCTCGCAGCACCGGCTCCAGCACGGTTTTCAGTTCCTTAGTCTCCCGCTTAAACATTCAACTAATCTCTATTTAACGATCCCTTCACTTTCCGCTATACCTGTCTCTCCGAGTCCAATTAACTCGTCTTTCCTTTCCATCTACTAAGTCGTCCTCCCACCCCCCCCCCATCCCAGTTTTCCACTTTATCCTACTCGCCACACTTCACCCCTTTATTAAAAAAAAGGAAAAACTATTCTCATTTCCAGCTAATTGGGCGCGTTTCACAAATAGGGGAAAGTGCTTACGTGCGTCCAAATATCTCTCAGGCGGCTCGGATACAGTTTTAATTTTATTCATCGGGTTTATGATTGTATTAATGAGGGTAGTTTTGTTGCATTTTCTAACTGAGCAATTTAAAACGCTCCTTAAACGTCTCCAAATATTGAATGGCTGCGTTTTTGCCAACTATTCCATGCAACGAGGACTTGAACAAAAGATACAACTGGAAGAACAGCTTACCAATTTTTCAAATGCGTTGGCCTCAACCATTTTCTTTTCCTCGCATCGAATTTGGAGCCATGATGTTTTAATTCGTTATAAGATAGAGGTGTAAGATAGAGACCTTTTTCAAGTTAGCAAATGCATTTTAATATATGATAATATGATCGCTCTTACGTGGAGACATTCGGAATCCATCTATCTAAAGTTATATTTCAAAAATGTCCGAAATTTCTTTTAACATTATGAAGGTAGTATTATTATTAATTATTATTCTACCATTTAGGGCAAGGATTAAATGGGGAAAGTTTGAACAAACCTACAATTATTACTTCGTCTAATCAGTTAATGTCTGACACATCAAGCAAAACAGAACCCTTCTCCATCTACATCTACATAAATGCCCTGCGAGCCACCAAAAAAAGGTGTGTGGCAGGGGGTGTAGCACCATGAGGGAAGGGTAAGAGATGAGGGGGTTGGGGGTTATCAAATAGGTGAGGAAAGGCGGGGGGAACCTGTAAGAAAAAAAATATATATACGCACATACATACATATACATAAATACACAGAAAAATATATACACACACACATATATATATATATATTATTATTAGGTAACCTACCGGTTAAGGTAGGTTTTTGGATGGACACAACTATCAAATAAATATTTTGTAACTCCAAACAAAACCCAATCAAGCAACCTAAACTACATCAGGTCCCTCTTCATCTCTGTGTACTTCTTTCCTCCCTTCATCCCATCCAACATCCCAATCCTGTTCCTACCCTTTCCTCGCTTGCCCAACATTCTCCCCTCTATTACCTTCTTCAACATTCCACTACCACTCAATACGCCTTTCATCCATTTTTCCTGCCTCCATAGGATTTCTCTCAACAAACCCCTCTCCTCACCTACCATCTCCAGTACTTCCTCATTTATTTTCCTTTCGGTCCATTTCACCTTCTCCATTCTTCTCCACACCCACATTTCAAAAGCCTCCAATCTACGTCTATCCTCCTGCTTCAGTGACCACGTTTCCGCACCGTACATAGCTACGCTCTATATCAGAGTTTTTACGAGTCTTGTCTTAAAATCCCTATTCAACGTCCCCGTCATCAACTCTCTCCTCCTTGAGAAAGCCTCCTTGCGTAGCGCAATTCTTTTCCTTACGTCCCCACCACTTTGACCGTATTGGTCCAAAACACTTCCGAGATATGTAAACTGTATGTATGTATATATGTATACGTGTATGTATATATATTTCTAAATGTATATGTGTATTTATGTATATGTATGTATGAGTATATATATGTATGTATATTGCTTGCGTACTTCCAAGCAAGATGCAAAACTTGTCCTATTTTCACCACTCCACCCCTCTCCCTCCCACCTTTTAACTCTCTCCCGCCCTTTCCCCACTCCTCATGCACATCTCAGAATGTAATCTATCTTCTGACTTGCAAACTCTGCCCGGCATTTTATATAGGCCAGTGCTCTACACTCCTGAACCTCAGGGTGAACAATCATCGCGCCTCATGTAATCCCTCTTCCCCGTCCGCTGGTCTTCCCATCCCAAAACATGCCTCCCACCACAACACCCCCTTCAACCACTGTTACAATGTTTCCGTTCTAGCATCCCTTCCCCCATCCGATAACCCGATAAAATAAAAAACAATGGAATTGGCATTGATATGGCTGTGTAAAGCCTATCAACATCCGGGTCTCAACTTCGTTCACTAAAAGGGTGGGAGGGGGGCTGGGGTGGATGGGAGTGGATTTGTTTCTTGCGAGATGGTGGGACAATTTGTTCATCCGCATACATTTTGTCATCCTTGTCCTGGGTTTTGACTTGTCGAGCCCTTATGATGACTTTGTGAGGTGATGCCTTGGTCATGGGTGTTGTGGTATCTATGGATGAATTGTTAGTTTTCTGTGTCGCTTGTTACTATTTTCGCATCCTCCCTATTCCATCTCCGCTCCCCTCTGGCCTCCCTTTCTCCCTCCATAACCTCCTCCTTCACCCCTCCCCCACCTCCTGTTCTCCGCTCCGCTTTCTCCCCCTCCACATACCCCTCCTTCACCCCTCCCCCACTACCTGTTTTTCCCCCCTTCCTCTTCCCCTTCTCTCTCTGCACCACGTACCCATATGCCTCAGTCATATCTTATCTTTCGAAGAAGATGGAGTTCGAGTCCGTCGAAATTATCAAGATATTTTTGTAAGTGTTCTTTTTATGTGTTCTCGTGCTGTGTGTTACTGCCTAAGTTTTATATATTTTATATATATATACATATTTTCATACATATATTTCATATATATATATATTATATACATACATATATACATATCCTCCCGCAATCTCTTCGATACCTCATACTTTTTCCTCTTTTAATTCATTCCCTCTGTCATGTGTAAATATTTCATCAACGATAACAATTTTTGGTCCACTTTTTCTGCCTTCTTTTGATTTTTACCGAATATCCTCCCACCCCAACATGTCTGGTACTTCTTCGTTGGTTTACATTTACGTCCATTTTACCTTTTCCATCCATCTCCATATTACATTTGAAAAATTTCCATTATCCGCCTATCATCTTTCCTCTCCAACTATGCCCCCATGGTGGATAAAACCGAGCCCATATAAAAGTTTTAAGGAGCATTTTCTTAACACCTTTGCCCAACGCCACTTTTATCAATTCTGTCCTTGTGGAAATTCCTTTCCCTAACGGAATTCTTCTTCTTGCGTTCGGACTATTTGAACAATCCTGGCCCATAATACTAACATGATTGGTAACTATATTTCCCATACTGACTTTTAACTTTATGTTTAAAAGTTTAACATAGTCTACCACCATCTCATGTTACTAATTATCATTATGTTTAGAATGATTCTCAATATAGTATTGCAAGAAATAATTTTAAAATATTTTCTCATTATTTTCCACCGATTATAATGTTCAGTTATGCATTTAGTAAACGATGTGTAAATATTCAAAAGACACCCTGAAATTAATCCGTCAGCAATAAACCGAAAAGAATTGATAGCGAGCGATACGATAGATTGGAATATTTTACAATGATTGCTCTCAGTTTTTACCAGGTATACAAAGTAAATCTAAATAGAAATCCATTAAAAGTCATTTAAATTATTTAGACATTCCATCTTTTTTTTACTGCCCTTATTGTTATTCAATTTATTGAGACAATCAAACACCCTCTAAATTGAAAGGTTGTGCGAGAACTGAAGTTATTCACATCTTTATGTTCAATGATATTCAATCAGCCACATCATTAATATCAGCCCCTTAATTAATAGTTACTCCGGTGGATGTGATTCGAAATTTTTTTGCATATATTCTTAACATTTATTTGGAAATCGAATACGTTATATGGAAAAATTGAAGAAAAACAAGCAATATTGACGTAAAAATGTGAAACAAGTAAGTGGATGATTCGATTAACTTAACTACATTAAGTGAAGATTTAAAAAGCAAGAAGAGAGAAATTATAGTATAGTTAATGAATTGAACATTTTTTCATTTCGAGTACCGTCACGAAAGATTACTGCTTACAAGACAAGACTAACAGTTATTATTACGCCAAAGAGAGACATCATACGATAGCATTCTATGAATTGGGTTCACGTTATTCATTTAATACGTTTAACGTTATTCCCAGGAGTCATACATTTATAATTATATTTCTACATTTCCAACTATACGAATTCAATTAAAATTTACAATTTTCATTTCATCTCCTTAATACATCATGATTGATATCGCATGGATTTCATTCAGGGCCTCTATTGCTAGGGCCACCTGCAGAGCCGAGGTTATTCTCGAAACTTTGTGACCAAGGTTTCGTTCAGAACATAATTTGAGACATGAAAATTGATCTAGTGAAATGGCGGTTAAATTGAAAAAGTTAAAATATAAATATAAAAATATAATATACGGTAAACGATTGGCATGAAAAAATAGAAGTTTTTGAAGTGCTGATTTAAAAGGTACTCCTCACCTTCATGGTCATTAAGTTGCGCTTTATCACCCAATCTCCGTTAGTTTGTTTCCTCTCTCGCAATGCAACTATTCAGTGGTATTAAATCCCCACCAATTTTATCGAAAAAGATAAGACATACGTAGTAGACCTTTGTGGAAAACGCGTCGCTCTCCACCCCCTTTCCGATCTCCGCGAAGTCGGGTGGTAGTGGAAAGCAGCAAGGAGGCTCCCCACGCGTGCTGAAAGGTCACGCCATGGAAAGGGAGTGAGGGGATAGGAAGCATAGATGAAGATAAGACATTAAGCTCTCTTCGCTGCGGGGCAAAGGGTGGGGATGTGGGTTGAGAGATAAGGATGCCGCGACAAAAGGGGCAGGAGGGCTGAGGGATGAAGCGAGCGAACGAGCGAAGGTGGGCTCGAGTGAATGGGGTTGATTCAAGGGGCTTCAAAATTCGGTGGAGGGCGGGCAACGGTATTCCAACGCAGCTGTTTCTCCCGTTTCCGTCGCCCACCCGTAACCTCCGTCTTCCCTCCCTTATTCTATGAACCTGGGAAGGAACCTGGTTGCGCCCGTGTGATGACCGCGGTATCAAACAAAAGCGCGGGATATTTGCCGCAGGAGGGGGAGGAGGGGTCAAAAGGAAATAAGCACGCGCCGCACTTGCGGGAGGAGATAGCTGATCGGATGAGACTCACGGTCGCCCTCCTCTCACGGTGACTTCTCCGGTCGAACCCTTCCCTCGGCAATGGTAAGGTGTGTTCAATCCCTACCTTTTGCGGGGGAAAGAGCAATGCAATGGAGTAATCGGTGTGAACTTACGCGGGGATTGTTGAAGTGAAAAATGATTTTGATTTTTGGGTATCGAATACATAAGATTGTTGAGAACTCTCTGTCATGAAAAGGAAATAAATGAACAATGACGTGCTCTATTAAAATAAAAATATCTACCAATAAATACATTTCAAAAATCCGCGGGAGATACCCCAACAGTAGCTTTTAACGCAGTCATCCGCTAATATATGAATTTCAACGCAAAAATTTCAGAGTGTAATAATCATTTGCCTTGACCGGGATTCGACCCCGGATTCCTCGATGTCCGGCCGAGTGCTTTAGCCAGTTAAGCCACCTTCTTGTTAACCTGGTGGACTATGGCGCGTTGCGCACGACTGCGAATGCCTGTGACATTGTATGTACGATATTTCGTCCCAACATCTTGTTACTTTAAAATCCAAAAATTTCAGTGTGTATAAGGACGCATTGGTAGCTTAACTGGCTAAAGCACTCGGCCGGACGAGTGATCCGGGTTCGAATCCCGAATATATCGAATTCGAATATATATTGATTTTACAAATTTACACATTGCTCTACCTTGTATGATCAGTTCCTATGCATTCATTCGACCTCCTCTCTCTATGGCCTTATTGGTTAAATTAAGTACTACTTTAGATGTATGCGAAATTCAACTTATTTTTTTAGAATTCTCACATATAGCTGTCCTTCCTTTTTTTGGGATGGCAGGAACACTAATCTGACAAATATCTGGCAATATTATTTACCACGTAATAAGTTTTAAATTTGATAAATTTATTTTCGCATGGTTACTACTCTATTGGTTATACTGTAGCTATTTAATTATAAGGTAACTAGATAAAACCATATATAAGTAAGGAGCAAAATATAATAATAAATAACTAATTAATTGCTAAGAATTTTGCCCGGATAAAAATATTTCACCAAATATAGAACATTGTTTTTTAATTAAAATATTGAACTCTACAGTGAAATAAAGTTTGTAGATAATTATATTTTAATACTTAAAGTGAGAATCGAAATTAAAAATTGTGTGGCGTGCATGAAACACGTTAGGTAGTTGTTACTTCAATTTCATGACGTTTGCATATTGTATTAATGGTAGTATGAATTTTATAATTTGAGCCTTTTTGTAAATGTAGTTTAATAACATTATAGGCACTGGATTGAGAGCAGTTTATCTAAGAATAATTTTAATGATAATAATGAAAAGAATAAACATCATTATTCGTTTTAATTTCTTTTGGCTATTTTGTTGGTTAAAATATAGTAGTTAATTGCGTTATGTCATTTTCGTCGTAACTATAATAACTATGAAATGAATATACGATATAATTAATGGGATAGGTAAGGTTGATGCCGAATAGTCACGACATGAGGTTAGATAAAAATAAATAAATAATGTGAGCAATTTTAACTAGAGAGTTTAATGGAACTGATGCTTTATTTCGAAAGCGGGGAAAGATAATCCAGTTTAATGAAGCTTCATTCAATTACTGATGGTTTCAAATTAAATAAATTGAATTTATAAAGGCTACCGATAATCTGCGCTAAATCTACATTTGAACTTACTCGGCACGTTTCGTGCTATATTTCATCATTGGTTGGGCTTTATTGATTAAGTGAACTGAGGAAATCATTAGTGTAACTAGGTCATTAGATAATCACCCGCAAAGTAAAAAGGGGATATGAAAGTACAAATTTATTCTCTATTTAGGGTATTTTCACTTCTATCTATGGTGTACTCCTTAGCCGTTTTTCAAAACTAAAAGTCACATCATATATCCTTCGAGTTTACGCATATACGGCTCTGCTGATGGTAATAATTGGTTTATCCCTTTTTATGTGCGTACATTACACATTATGCAAATGAGAAAGTTTAATATGAAACATGAAATGCTGTCAGAGGACTTGTAAGTCAAATTATTTGTCCCCTGGCTTTCTAGAAGGCCGATTTAACTATCCTAGTTTTTCTCACCTCCTTCACTGGACGTTTTCAGCCGCATGTTTTCATACGAGTCTAACCAAGGAACCGCCGTTCAAAAATAATCAATCCTCTTTCCTGTCCACTCATTATTATCCTTTATTCTTGCCGGGAAATTGCGACGGTGACATGTACCTGGCAAGCAGGCGTCGAGGGGTGTTTCTGGAAGAGAGAGTGGGAGGGATGGGTTTGGGGGATGAGGGCTGCAGAGGAAGGGAGAAAGGCTCATGGGTAGACTCGCCAGGGGTTAGATCGGGTGGAATACACTGGCGGAGAGAGCTCCGGAGTATTCAGGACGCATAAGGCGTTGCCGTTGTGGATGTTCCTGGAGATGGATTCCCGACGCATCGCAAACGGAGTAAGAGCGGCAGAAGGACTGGCTAAGCGAAGTCAGGAGAGTGAGAGAGAGAGGGAGAGAGAGAAGGAGGCATGTGGGAGGGAAATGAGCGTGGATCTTCCGGAGATTGAATAGGGGGATGTGAGGGTTGCGGGAGGAGGTGGTAAGAGAAACAGGGAGGAGAGGGATGTCGAATTACCGCCGCCGGGGGGTTGGAGATTAAGACCGAAACCTGGGGCGAGGTGGAGAGGCAGAGGGAGAAGAGTAGGAAAATCGTAAGGGGGGAGTGTGTTCGTCGGGGGCGGCTAGGATTCCGGACGGGACACAGATGGAGTGTATTCGGGTGGAAATTGAGATGACAAGCAGGGAGCGGAGCGAAGTTTTGTTTGGGGGTTGTGTGCACGGGAACGGAAGGGTGGGTGAGGGTAGATGATGTTGTATGTGTAGCAGACTGGGAGGGGCTTTGGGTGGGGGGAGGTGGCGGGATTTCGAGAGGGATGGGGTTGATTTGCGGAGAGGGATGTGGATGGGTTGGTGAGAGGTGAGGGAAGCACGAGTGAAAGGCCTCGCCGGAGGAAGCGGGAACAGCGCGGGACGTGAATCGGTCGGATATGGCGTTCGGCTGTGAGGTGTTTGAGCATTGGATTGAGGTGTAAACGGTGGAAGCACGAGAGAGGAGCGACTTGGAATTGAGGATAGAGTTTGAAGGGAAAAGTTTTGAAAAATAAATTGAACTTAAAAAATAGCTGAGAAAAGAGATAAAATTGACGTAAGTCAGAGCGGGAAGGAGAAATTCGAATGTTGATTTCATATGGCTCAACCAATGACAAACTATCTACATTTTTGTGGTAAAATGTGGCTTATGTCGGGGACAAAAATCGTCGAGGTCATTCGAGATTTTATGATATTAATAGTCTGTACCGAAAGGGGAGGGCTATTTGAGCAAGTATGTAGTTTTACCTATAGTTGACCTAATCTAGTTTCAGAAATAAAAACGCCATTCATCATGCAAAATTATTTGTTTGGGATAGAAATCCAGTAACAGATACGAGAGGTTTACCTGGTGTAACATTTCCAAACGAGTGCTTCAAATGGTAGAACCCGTTGAAATAAAATATGACTCAAAGGAGAATCGATTAATTCTTTGCGAATGTCAAATATTGGCAATCAAAGATTCTCTCTTTTATAAATATCTAAATGTTAGCAAATTAAAATCAGAGAAAAACTATTGTTCTTGTAGTTGATCGGATTCAAATTCTTAAATAGATAAATTTAATACTTAAATCAGTGTTAATTTCCTTTTCTCTGAAATCGAAGTTTGTTCGCGAGTTTCTCATGAAATTTCTTAGCTTTTTGCGTGAAGTTATGAAAGAATGAAACGATTGTTCATAAAGATTTATTACCCATCCTCCACGATTTATATACCTAAGCGGATATCAGAGTACAGTTTTCAAACAAGCCTTTGAAAACTTCAAGAAAAAAGAGACATTAAGAAAAACGAGAAGGTTGCGACGAAGAGGAGCGAATATGCCATAGAAAACGGGAAAGGTTTTTCGCTGGAAGGGGTATAAAATGGCGAGTCAAACAAGTGGTCAAGAGAAAATAAAGTGGATACTGAAGGTCATTGGTTAAATAGAGAAAAATGAATTGGAGGTTGGGAGGAGAGGCAGCTGCAAAACATGAAAGCGGAGGAGAGTATTTTAATATTAGTTATGTCATTGAATAAAGCCGCATCTGAGAACCCATTTCATCAAGAAACCACCATTTTCACCTCATCTTCACTCACTCTATTGAAGTCTCCTAGTTTTATTGACTCTCCCTTTCTTTTTGAGATATTAAAAACTTGCATTAAAAACAACTTTCTACGGGTTTAACTATACCTTCAGATGTTGAAAACTTGCCAGGGGAAATAATCAAACTTTTTAGGATAGCATAATAGTTTTCATTATCATGTTAAAAGTATTCCTTTGAATTTCAATTTTTACTCTTTTGACCTTCTCTAAGGGATAACAACTACTTATGTCAACGAAAAGAACAAGCGCTTGGCTGGTCACAGAATAACTTTTACAATGCTCATTTTTTTCGGATCCTTGCATTTCAAACAATTGATAATGAGACAGTTTCAAATATTTAATCGCATGCTTGATTTTAGAGAAGTAAATTTTCATGAGTAAAACAATTTCGGCGTATAATCAACACTTAAAAATAACCTTTGTTTAAACTTTAAATCAGAGCAGAATGGTACGTTATTAATTCACGATTGTTTAAAGTAAATTCTAATTTAACTTAACTCCTTGCAACATATATTTAAGCTTATTTTCTAAACCATCATAGGGAAAACATGAAATATGTGAAAATTTACTCCTTATTGTAAAGATTTACTAGCAGATTTCCATCATTTAAAGTTGTATTAACAAATTATATGATCTTTTTTTTTGAAACTCTAAATTTAAAGATTTTATAGTGACGGCGAACTCTCAATTATTTTTGTAAGTAAAAGCAGCGAGAATGAGAATTATTTGAATTTTCGATTGCTTTCGAACTACCGCCAGCTGAATATTATAGGTTCTAATGCAGTTGGTTTAATTAGGTTAGGTCGAACGCCTTTATCATGCAACCATTGACTTTATTGAATTGCGGAAATTTTCGAAAGTTTGCGCTGGGACAGCAGCTGCAGTCGACAGTACTTCTGGAATTCTCCGTGTAAAGAGAGAAGGTTCGTCAACAGAGGTTAATTTCCGCATATCGGGAGAAGTTTAGAAGTTCGGGTCGGTGTAGTAATTCATTAATGAATCTCTGAAAGATGGATGAGTATACGCAAAATTCTAACCATTTAATATTGTCAGAAATACTTGTAGTTTGAATTATCGAATTCATTTTCAATTAAAAAATATAGTGTTAACTTAACGAAGATTCCAATTATTAATATTTATAGTGAAGCGAACTTAATCATATTTTGAAACATCTAGAAAGTGAATATAACTCATTTTGTGATTCCTTGATCTTTCACATAATTTGGCTTTTTTCAGTATGACTATATATTTAAATATTTGGATATAATTTTAAATTTCAATTGCAACTGATGACACCTTCGCTGGACATGCGTATTACGGACATTATAGAGGACATAACTATTTTGCAATTTCCCTTTCACAGCTCCTTCAAATTTAGAGAGTGATTATTGACATTTTTTCTTTTCCCTTTTGTGCTTGATTCATCACATGGAATGTATACACCTAAGATAAATGTTTTATAAAATATTTTGTCAGTAAATATGTAAAGTAATATCTATTTTTAAATATTTTTTATCAGTATGTAAAATCCGTTATTTTTAATTATATTTATTTTTTATCAGTACCTAGTCTGTAGTATGTAGTCTACTTTCCTGATAATGGATTAAGTTCTTAAAAGGGTACATGTAGTATGGAGTACGTGTAGTATTTGATGTTTCCCTGTTATTTCTTGGTGAATCATCGTCGCAGCTTTGTTGTATCTGTTAATTTCATCTGTTCAGGAAAGATTTTTGCATACTTATGCTATGTTTTATAATGTTTTCATTTGGTTAGAAATTTCTGTTCTAACTATTTCCACGTTTTATTTCATTATATACTCACTGTAGCTCATCGATGCTATTATTCGATATTGTATTACAATTACAGGACTTTCAATTTTTGAAAAGAGAATTACTCTTATGAGCCATGCATAAGAAACCGTTGTGCCCAATTATGGTGTTGTTGAATGTTATAGTAGGGTCCAGTGCAAAGGTTTTTTTTATTTTCTTCGTGAAAATCATTTTTGCATAAAACCACACATTTACCCCTCCAAGATTAAGCAGCATACTATAATACTTGCCTGCTTTGGTGTTGGCTCGGTATAGAGTTGTAGGGTTATTAAAAACGTATTGTCTTAGGTCTTTTACCTGAGTTTTGTGAAGCACCAGAATATCTAAGAGCCTTATATCGCCTTCCTTTCTGCTAATTGTATACTTATTCATTGTAATATTCGGTATTAATTCGTTGTTTTTCCTGTTTAGGGTTCCAGATTCGCTGTTTGACCATTTTACTATTTCAAAAGAATAAGTCAGGATTCGCATGGTGCATGAACTTTTGGCTTTGCAGTTTTTAAATTTGATTTTTCATTTAGTAATAAGTGGTAGCCTGTGTTTATACTTCTTTCTGAGTTACTTTTTGATGTAAGTGCGGTTACATTTGTATGTTTATCAAAACCAGTGTAAAACCGCATAAACTTTGTCTTTCTTACGTTAATTTTCATCCTATTACTATCTTTTCAATGCGCTCCTAAATGATTGCAACACCCTGTCTGATTGGCAAACTAAAGCTTTATTATCTACAAAAATTAGTGAATTTTTGTATTTTTGCACATATTTTCATTCCTAATACCATTATTGTCTTCCATACTTCTTACTCATAAGTGGTGTGTCCGGAAAAGTTCCGGGTCTCTATCTGCTGGTTAGAAAATTCTACCCCGGAAGAATGCTGTGATCTACTTGGCTTTAAAACCCAGCCAAAGTAAAATTCCGCTCTGTGAGGTATGAGTTGGAAAAAAATTAAAGCACCACTTTAGAGTTTAAGATATCCCTCTGCATAAACGTAGAAAAGCACCGGTGATAAGTTTCACCCTTGTCTTACCCCTCTTTATAACAATACCCATCCCGAATCCGAATTTCCATTCACTACTGGCACCTCAATGGTCATAGATGCGTACAGTTTGCGGATAAGTTAATTTTTATTCTACCAATTCGCTCCGATTTTATGCAATAAATCGATTAACTTTTCCCGGTTTATTCTATTGAGTTCTTTCTCAAAATAGACGACATAAACAAATACAACTTCTTTTTACTATAAGTTCCTCTCAATTAGTAACCCCATAACTGAAGTTGTATAAATTGTCTTTCTTCCTTTTTCTCTAATCTTTGATACATAATCTCTACGTATTTGTCAAATGACAAGTTTTTCATATTTCTTCCTTTTGATCTTTTTAATCACCTAAGTCTAGCAAAGTATCCAGGTTGATTTAGTTTCAGTGCATCGAGTGCTTCTTTGTTGCTTCATTCTTATTTCACATAATGCGTTTTTTTTATAAGTTTTTGGAATGGTTTCTTTTTCTGTAATATGTTATTCGCTCTATATTCTATCTTATTATTCCTCTTTTACTTTCCAGTTTGTCTTTCCATTTAAATTTCATTTTATCTTTATCTAGACCCGTTGATGAAGTGTATTATATCTACCTTCAATTATAACCGTATTTTTAACATAAAAGGGTGGTCTAAAAATTTCCGACCTAACAAAGATACAAGACATTTTTTCTGAAATTTTCTGAATCGGAAACTTTTCAGACCGCCCAGGTATATTGAATTAAATTTTTATCTAAATTATATGCAATAAGTATGATCTGGTGCTTTCCCGGCGTATTTGCTAAATGAAATTTTCTCGGGTCTTCCACCCGGTTAGAGGTTCCATATTGGCCGACATTTCGATGCTCAACTCGTACATCGCCCTCAGAGTAGATGAGGACGATGCACGATTCGAGCATCGAAAAGTAGGCCAATATGGATCCTCTGATCCGGTGGAAGACTCGAGAAAAATTCATTTATTCGTAATAATTTTATATTGTATTATAACTGTAATTTGTGTTAATAATCATGGGAGGTTTTCAGTGCCGATGATTTCAGTGGAAAACGGGCTCATTTGGCCCATTGTTAAATCACCGCTTGACACACACGTCAGTAGTGACTGTTTCTTTGATATCGTTTTCAGGCGAGCTGTTGACGGCGATTTCTAATGTTTACTTTTTCATGTGAAATTTCTATTTTCAAAGTAACGTTTAGATACTCGGTAGATTAATTATAATTATTATAAAATCTTTCCTAAAGGAAAATGAGAGTTACTAAATCCACTTGAAATAATACTACAGGCAAGAAAACGCCAAATTCAACCTCGACCACACACGCCAAATTGATATTAGTAATTTTCATTTCTTAAAAAATATACACTCCTTCAGTTTGATATTTTAACTGAAATATTGATTACTTATTGCTACTAGTTAAAATGGAAGATGCAGCGGCTTATAGTTAAATTGAAATTTTACTTTAGCACTATTCAAAATCATGCGTAGCATGATTTTGAAAAGTGCTAAAGTAGACCTCCTACACATACGTAAATATATACGTACACTTAAGTGCATTCACATATTTACACGTATTTTACTGAGTACTTAGCACATAATGCAATTGTTAAATATCGAAAGGAAATGTGTGGACCCGGGAATAATGTTGAATATTTAGTGAGATGAAAGATAGGGTGACATTTTTACGTTAAAAATAGTCTAGAATAAGGTTTAGCAAGATAGGGAAGGGTTCGAGCCGGGATTGGCGATGTGAAAAAAATACAGAGATCCGAGGGTGATGTGGGTGAAGTTGGAAGGTGACGGACGAGAGAGTGGTAGGGTTAGCAGAGGCGCTGGGGGGCGGTGTGTGCTGCGGAGTGCATGGGGTGGGGGTGCAGGGTTCTCGCGGTGACGGACTGAGCGAAGAGGTTTGGTGCGGGTGGGTAGGGGCTGAAGGGGGCGAAGGGAATCTGGAATCACGGCCCGGAGACCAGATTGACGCCTATTGGAACCGTGGCATTGTGCGCTCGTCTTTGACTGGCCGATTCGTATAAGTGAAACCCATACGCACACATAAACACGCACACACTTGAGAAAGAGAGAGAGCCCTCCCCTTTCCCCTAAATACTCCACACCTCCCTCTCCCGTCCCACCCTACACCCCACCCTCACCGTTACACTCCCCGCCCTCGAATCTCCTAATTCGCTTCCATCTCTTCTCATCTGGAGATGTTTGGATTGCGCTTAAGGGCAACGGGTAAGGTTCGTTTCGGCCCCTCTTCTTGTGCGGGAAGAAATCGAGAGATATCACTAACCTCTCTCGTGGGCCCTATTCCTAACCTGTGGAGCGCGCGTTTTGGAGGGACAAGGGGGATGGATGGGATGATGACGTAGATTTGAATCACTCGGCGGAAAATCAAAACCCTTGTGTGGATCAAGTTTTGAGATTGGTACTGCTCACATTTGGGAGTGATGCGGGTTAAGTTGGAAGGAGTTTCGGACTCGGTTGTTGGGAGAATATCACCTTAGTACGAGAGAATTGGTAATGTTGAAAGGTATTAAGATCGAATGGCAAACACGCCATTTTATCATTATCAAAAATTATTATAAGATAGTAGTTTAATCTATCTTTGGATTAATTAGAATTATTGCCAAAAGAAATGCATTCACCTAAAACGTAGTTTGCTGCAGTTCACGAACGAAAAGCTATTTTGAGAGATTCTGTGCTATGCGTAGCACAGAACATTCTCTTCTCTCAGGAAATGTATCCGTCCGTTGGTCTGTGATAAGTGCCCAGATCCTTTGATTCTATCTTCTTCTACGTTAATAGGTTGGTACTTATCTCCTGATTCGGTCAATCAGATCTCTTACGCCACTCTCTTCATCCAATAATATCGCTGACTTTCCTCTTTGTCTGAAGTCGAGACAAATGGTTTTGATATAACCAATATAACGGATAATCCTCAAAGACAACATTAAACTAATTTCTGTCATCCGTAAAAGTTTCCATCATCCTTTTTTGAATCAATACCGATTAATCCTTTGGATTTTTTGCGAGACAATCATCAACTCGACTCCTTCATGTTAGCACTCAAATTTCTTTATATTTTATGAAATTTATTGCTGGCGAAAATGTATCTGATGTAAAGTGTCTTTCAATTATTTTCATCTTATTTGCCTCTCCATGTGATACGCAGTAATCTTTTGTGCCTCAAAATAAGTTTAATTGGTTTTCCCTTAGACTGTGCATTGTTTACTCTGGAATACGTTCTCCGAAAACGCCTCTTAGAACTGCTTCTTTTGCCTTTCGATCCATCATTTCACCTTCATAATTTTGCTATAGTGGCATAGTTGTTTTCTTTTTTCTACTCCGTCACCGTCATTTTCTCATATGTGTGTATTCTTTCCATATATGAGTATTAATGGATATATTTTAGCAGATAATATATCATGCAGGCGTCACATGTTTATTTTTGTCACGATTATTCTTAATTTTTGCTTCAACATCTTGAAATTATCGAAACAAACAATTTTTAATATAAAAATCGAATAGGAATTTCTGACCAAATGATAATACTCTTAAAATTTTTCTGGATCAAAATTTCTCAGTTTTACTTAATTGTCACTCTCTGTATACCCTTACGCAATAGTAACCCATTAGTTTTTTTTTTACCTTAAGGTTTTAGGACCTAGGTATCTTTTTCAAATTTGAAAATGAGTGAGATCATAATTAATCTTTTCGTTTACCCTCTTCAAATTCTGATTTCATTGTGATTTTGGTGAAATATAATACTCCTTACACATGATTTCTCATTTTACATAAAACACTGGGTGTTCTCTGATAAAATGTTTTAGGCTGCCTGGAAATTTCTTATGATCTTCCGTGTATATAGAACGTACACCTTCCTTTTTATCCGGATCGAGCGCTTCTAGATCAAGTTCTTGCATTAGTTAACCTAGGGAAAGAATGTGCAAAGCTTTCATAACGTTTAAAATATCATATTATTACAATTTCGAGAAGAATCTTATGTGTTATGGTACTTATTTGAAGATAATAATTTCGATGATGGTGGAATGCTCAAGGTAGTGTAATAGATAGATAAAAAAAAGGTGGGGAGGAAGTATTGTTATTTTGGAACGACAGCGACGGTTGTTATGTAGAAAAATTTGAATAAGGGAAAGCAACTAGAGGAAAGGTTTTTATTATTTATTTTTTTTTAGGGTTACTACGATGAATAATAGCTTTATGGAACGATTTAAAGCTCCACTCGAACAGTCCCATTACGGCATGAATGAGATAAGCAGGATGTACTGAACTGTCTATGTACATGTATTCATATTTAAACATAATATCATTTTAATGATGAAATATCTGGCGCTCTCACGTCCTAGTTACAATATTTAGCAAAGACGTAAGAGATGCTGTGTGGATGTAGATGGAAATATTCCCTACCATACTCCACAATTTCAAGTTGGAGGTGGACTACCCATTATTGCAATTATTTCTGTACAATATTAAATACATGTTAATAACTTACTGTTATCAACGAGAAAGTCCATGAACAGTAATTGTAAATTAATAAAGAAGTTCCGAGACCTAGATTTCCATACCACTTTGACATGAATTGCTCCCTCGCCACTCAAACTCTTTAGGAGTTCTCTAGCCTATTTACCAACAATTCTCAAATTTTCAAGTTATCCAGCAGCTTTATCTCCAGTCTGAGTCATATATTTTTTTATTTTTATTGATGGAAAATCAATCTCATATTGGTTAAGCCAAACAGTATTTAGCTGGCGTGAACTGAGAAATCATAAATTTGTTGTTAATGAAATGTATTTTTCATTTAGAAGTTGAATTTATTGTCATTTAAAGTAGCAGAAAACCAACCTTGTTGCAGGTTCAAAGATGGCTTTTTCAACGAATTTGATTACCAAATTCAATGAGGAGAACTTTTTCGATTCAAGTATTCGATTTGGTTAAACTTAAATTGAAGCTGGGATGAGAACTCAACTATTTTTTCGTGCGAGTAGGGGCTCTCAACGTTCCCTTTGCTTCCATCTTGAATTAAATCGACCATTTAAGGTTTTCAAGAAATTGTAATTTGGTTAAATCTCTTGGCTTCACATAAGTCTTGGGGTCCAGCCAAAGTTGTGCTAAAAACAGTAAGTCTTTGCTTCAAGAAAGGGATATATGTCTTCAACTTATAATTGATTTTGACCAAAATAAGCATTATTTTTGTCTCCTGTTAAGCCAAAAGCAAATTAAAAAAGAGAAACTTTAACATATCATAGATTCTTCTATAAATAAAAAAAATCATTACTACTTTTTAATAATAATCCATTGTTTATCATAGTCCAGAATTTAAGTTAATCAGGCAGAAAGTTAGAAATACAAGCTTAGAGCTCCCTTTATACTAAGACAACAGTCGTATACTACCCTGTACCGTATGCGAATACCCAAAAGATCTAATACCTCATAAATCACGTAAAGCTGTGAGTTCCCACGGTCACTCAGATTTAAAAACTTGAGCTTACTCTCTGCCACGATCCTTAGTCGTTATGGCCAGAAGGATTATATTTAAGGCGTTTTTTCAATAATTTTATTTTACGAGTGCTCGTATATTATAATAATATACGAGCATTTTGTCTCATATCTGTTCTTCTCGTGTGTGTATGTATGTGCATTTTAAGAGTGACCAGTGATCACACTGGACCGTTGCCACCAGGAAAATTGCCTAATTGCAACGAAGTATGTAAATAAATAAATAAATAAATAATAACACCCATTCTATATTTTTGATAAAATTGTAGAATACAAAATCCCAATTGAAGAAAACAACATTTAAATTAGGGTCTAATAATGTTTATATAGGGTTGGTTCATGAGAAGAAAAATCATTAAATTTGAGGATGCAAACATACCCAGCATAAAATTTACTGATGTCATTCGTGTGATTTTGTGTTTTTATCTGAATTTTGCTTTTCAGTACGTAACCAGCCGTTGCAAGTTTATTTGCCAATTTACCTCCAATTTATTCTTCTCTCTTCCTCTTTTCATGCTTAAGATACTAATAAATATCCACTTGCAAAAATTTTGAACAAAAATAGGTTCACTGGTTATAACAAAAACTTAAATGTACTTCATTTCGACGGATTCCAGAGTATTGGGTAGGTGTAAATGACGTCTTGTTCACCAAATTCTCTCATGTTTATTCTCTTACGACATATGTACTAATTATACACATTTAGAACCACCCCTATATATTGTAATATTTTCTGTCTCTATTTTATTTTATCTGTATGGATTTTACTAGTCTCTCTAAGCCTAACCTCAGGAATTTTTTAATAATAATAACTGGATACATTTTCCTCTTGTATTTTCTCTGGAAAACAACAGGTAATGAGTATGTGGCTGATTTAAACATTTAAATCTTGTGAAGACGTTACTTCTAGACATTGATCACGGAGACGCACCTCTTACGAGTATTGTTCTTTGCACTAAAACTACGTGTTGGCTGTTTGTTAATTTAGTAGTAGAGGACCTGATTACGTGAGTTTCTCCCGAAATATACACATTTATCTATCCATCCTTTTGCTTAGATCCCACACACCAATTTCACCGACTTCCCCTTGCCAAACTTCTCCACCGCAAATCAAGACGTTGTTTGTGTGCGCCCGATTACAATCCCCTTACTCCCTGGCTATTCGGCGTTTCCCGGAACATTCCGTATGGAGGCAGAGGGATCGCGTGGCGGCGTAGGGCCTCGGAGTTGAGGCGTAGGGAGTGCGCCGGAGATGAGACAGGGAGGGTGTGGGGCGGAGGAGGAAGAGAGGACGTAGTGGTTTTGGGGGGGGGGGAGGGGGGAGAAGGCGAGGCAACCGCTGTCGAAATGGATTTCGAAAGACCGGCGACGGGATCGACATATCCTGAATGCCTCTCCCCTTTCATTCCGCCTTGACGTGGGTCGACGCTTCCATCCCAGTCCCTCGTCTTCTCCTTCCTCCCCACGAATAATTACTCTTTGACAAACTGGGACCCACATCCGACCACCCACTCCCCTTCATTCCTTTCCCCCTCCTCTCCCAATATTTGATATCCCACCCAGTCACTCCCTTCCTATCCTCACTGACATAATCTTTCAGAACAAGCGAGTTCACGATGGGGAATAACGGTGACTAAGGTAAATTAAACGGCTCCGATCTTCTTATTGAATATTATTAATGGTCATTACAAATTTCTCTGTCTTCCTTTTCTAAATAGGACGTGGACATTCAAATCCGAGTCATAGATGCCTTTTATTCTGGAAAGCTAACGTATTTTTGGGGCTCGCCTTCCCTATCATTCTCCTTCACCATTTAATCGGAGATATAGGTATTTATCGATTGATAAAATGTGTCCAAACTATGAAGTTTTTCTTTTCATGATGATCGACAGGAGATCTTGATCTTTAATTCTTTTATTTGAAGCTCTAACGTCAGTTCTTTTCTCTCTCCAAGACATTTTAAGCATCCGAAGGAAATATTTACGACTCTTAAGGCTAGAGTTTTTCCACAAAATACTTGTTTTCTGTGTCCATGATTCCATGGCATGCAGTAAACAGTTCATAAAGCTGTAAGCTAGTATGAAGGCAAGGAAACTGAATCGGCAATGATGAAAAACTAGAGATTCGATTCGATTGCATCTCTCGACAAAGGTCAACGCAAAAGAGCGGTCTGGTCTTTCCGCTCCCCCAACGCTTCTTTGTGAAGGAAAGGTTGTAGGGAGTGCCGATAGGAGTGGGGAGGACAGCAAAGAGAAGTTTTCCTGTTTTTTTTTCTAGCGTTGTAAATAATTTCTTGCCAAAGCCCCTACACTTGAATAGCTTTCATCCGCAGATGTATTGGGGAGGGAACGGGTGGGGTGGGGAAGTGTTTCAGTTTACGTCTAGACACGTGTAAATATACGAACTTTCACTTTTTAGAAGAACCTTAAAATAAAAACGGCCGCGATATTTGCATTTTATTGCTCCTTTCCACGGCGAGTATATATTTTTATTACGCACCGAAATTGTTTTGAGTTTTGTTAAGCAAATACTCGGAACTAAGTTTTTATACCAGGTAAATTAAACCTTGCGGGAAGAACTTAAAATTTAGAAAAAAAAATATATGAGCGTCGACTACTTCCCCGGAGCCAAAGGTTTCATTTGAATTCATAGTTTTTTTTATTCTTAACAAAAGCAACATTCCCATAATATATCCCTGTGCAATCTTCCTGTAAGTATACTCTCTGTATTCATCTCCAGGGTTTATTCATGCGCACAATCACAAAATGTTAACCCTTTCGAAAATATATGCACACAACTTAGTATGATTTAAGGTGCTGTTTACAAGTTTGCAAAACTATAATATTATGAATATTACGATGAAGTTTTGTACTTTAGTAGTTTGGAGGCACCTAGAATCTACTAACCTGCGGTACCTTGAAGAAGGATGGAAAATCCATATGAGACCACTTTCGTATGTACTCTTTGGATGAGACCAGATGAAAGCCTATACACTTGATCTCTGGAATACCATATTTGTCTAGGAAGCCATACGACGACGTATAAGAAAAATATCAATCCTCCGTACCTTAGTCATTCCAACTCACGCCGCTGTACTCTGCGCAAATTTATATTTTCTCTGACCTATTTAAGTAATCCTCATGTTTGCTAAAATTTTTCAGAACTCACGGCTAGATAGATTATTCCTTATGGAATATTATTGCATTGAAAGGAGGAAATCTTTCTTTAAAGTGAAATGAAATACCTAACTCTGAAAATGTATATGTGAAGTTTGGGTACTGAGTGCATAATTTTTTTTTAAACTCTACATGAAATCATGGAACAAAGAACACAATGTTATATTTCACTGTTATTTATTTGGGTACTTACTACTAATTTCAACGCTTAAGCTTCATCATCAGGTACCAGTAGTGTCCAAATAAATAACACCAGAAAAATACATTATGTTCTTATTTCCATGAACATGAACTTCTATAAAGTTGAGCCAGAAACCATCGAACACTATTCATAAAACCTACGACAGTCTCCTAATGCTATCTGATACGGAATACGCGTCAGTATATTGGGAATAGGTTTAGGGTAACTGCTTTATAATTCCTCCTTGTGAAGTTTATTTTATAATTCTCATTTTGCAGAAAACCAAATATTTTTATGTTAAATCATCATTAAGCCTATGTTTTGATTACATACCCTTGAAAGTTATATCACTCATTAATTAAAAAGAGATTTTTAGTTTTCTTTTAAACCTTCGGAATACACGATCACCGACGAAAAATATAGTGGTGATTAAAATTATACTGACCAATCTCAATGCTCTTCCGGTAAGAAATCATCATATCACTCATATAGCAAAAAATCAAATGCAGGAGCGTCTCAATGGATGCATGAGATATAACTAAGCGGGTATACAAGTATTGAAAGTAACTTACCGAGAGCTTTTTAGAATGCAAAAGATTATTCTTTTAAAAAGTTCCTTGAAATATGTTTTTTCACGAAAACACTCAAGGTTTTCACAAAAAGGAATGTCATTTTTATGAGATTATTTATTATATTTTCATGTTTATTAAAGAAACGAGAAAGAAATTAAAACGAAATGAAAATGAAAAAGAAATTTGAGAAATATAATTTCAAAAGAACAGAATGCTAATATTTACACGGATTTGAGAGTTCTCGCCTCAAAATTGGTAGCTGAATCCGGTAGGGATTTTAAAATGGTTGGGGAAAATCAATGGTCGAAGGAAAGGTTGAGAAACCTAGCGTGTGAAGGGATAACAAGAGAAGAGAGTGAGACAGAATTGCAGGAGTAACAGTGATTGTTCATGCAGCTAGACAAGGGGGTAATATATTCGCATATGTAAGATGAAGAGCATTGATTGCATGTCAGAAGATAGATAACATTTTTAGTGAGGTACTCAGCATGAGAATGAAGTGGAGAGCCAATGAGGGATGTGGGAAGAGGGGAGCAGATCTGATAAGCGGACATGTTTTCATCAGAGAGGTTACGAGTAGGGGAAAGATGAGGAACTTTGTCAGGGTGAGTGCCAAAGGGTTGGTGGATCTCTGAATGCTTCTAATAATGCCGAATCGACTGTATGCGAGAGAGGGGCATTGGGTCAGTTAGGATGAGGTAGCGTCATTGCCGTGTGATATAGGAAACAGCTCTGCTAGAAAGAATTTCAACATGAATGATTCTGGGAAATAGGTGTTGCAAAGGTAGAGTCCTTCGTCAGATATGGGGTTGTCTTTTGTGGTTTGTAAGGTCGGATGGAGCGACGGATTTTTTTTAAGGAGCTTTACTGAGTAATCGCGTTTGTGAAGTGGATCGTGTAGACTGTGAATATATTTATGGAGGGAGGTGGTGGTTTTGCAAAACTGGTGTCCGTGAATAGATAGAAATTAGGAATCGAGCGTTTGGTGTGAGTAGGGTGACGGCTGGTGAAATGTAGTTACTGCTAATGGTTAGTGGCTTTGATACTGAAGTGCCGAATTAGAGAATGAGATGTCTGTGTCAAGAAAGGTGATGGTGGAGTCTGAAATGAAAGAAGTAAATTCTACTGTGAAAGAAGAATTCAAAGTCGATAAGAAATTATCGAGGGACTCAGAGCCGTGTGTCCAGAGAATAGAAATGTCGTCTAGGTAGCGAACGCAGAAAAGAGGTTAGAGGGGATGTTGGGAAAGGAAAGTCTCTTCGAGGTTACCATTGAAGAGATTGGCGTGTGATGGCGGCATACTCATTTCCATCACAGTGCCTTTGATTTGTAAGTAAAAACGGTAGTTTTGGAACGAAAATGCATTTTTATGTGAGGATGAAAGTGGCTAGATTGAGAAGAAATACGGTCAAAAAACGCTGGGGGGCGTAGCGAGAGAGATAATGTCGGAGAGAGGATAATCCTTTTGCAAGGGGAATGGATGTGTAGAGGGAAGTCATATGTGGATGGCGGCAATTATTAGGTTGAAAGAGTAGTGCATGTATTTTGTGAAGGAGGGAAAGGAGGGAACAAGAGATATTAAGTGGTGGTCAAGATCTCCAAATGTTATATTGCTCTCGTGAGTGCCTATGCGTCACTGATATATATATATATATATATATATATATATATGTATATACGAGTATGTACAAGTATTATGTAGTCGTATATTTATATACAGGGAGTGAAAGAGAGAGGGGAGGATGTGGGGAAAGCGAGGAAAGGGCAGGAACAGGATTGGGATGTTGGACGGGATGGAGGGAGGAAAGAAGTACACAGAGATGAAGAGGAACCTGATTTAGCGTAGGTGGCTCGATTCCTTTTTGTTAGCAGTAACAAAATATTTATGTGGTAATAGAGTCCATCCAAAATACTACCTTAACCGTTAGATTACCTTATTATTATATATATGTACATATATATATATATATATATATATATATATATATATATATATATATATATATATATATTTATTGTATTGACTATATTTACATTTTCGATATATTGTACACATATAATTATATAAAAATAATTATTATTACATAAAACTGCTGAATAGAGGGCAAGGAAATACTGCAGCGCATTTCATAATTATATTACTACATTTTTGTGTGGAAACTGATTTGTGAGTTGATATATTTGAGAAATAAAATGCTGTCCCGTTGGAATGACTTACATTCGTGAGCAAAAATTTCATAATTGTCTCTATTATTTTCAATTTAAAAAATATAAAATTATAACTATTCATTTAAATGAAACATACTTTCAGACACTAAGAACAAAAAATTAATTTAAATGCAAGTAGATTTTAACTAATGCCTATGAATTGCATATAAAAATGCTTAGGCACATGACTCCTATTTCTCTGTTTTCACATCAACCGTTTAGCTGTTAAATATATACGCAATTGAATTAAAAATTGGCAAAGTAACTGGTAATTTGAGATCCAGAAATATCGATGACAAAATGGAATAGAGAAAAGTTACTTGAAGAAATAAGCTTCATGAGGAAGACTTTGCCGTATAATAATTCGTGAAAATAATTACTACTGATTTTCGATCGCGAACGCAGTCACCAGTTTACGTTTAATTATATTTATTCGTAGGTAATTTTTTGGGAAAACATTTTCCACCACCCTGTAACTCAATATCTCGCTAGGGCCAGCTGACATTGAAAGAAACATTGGTGAAATCCCCCGGGAGACGCAACGGGGCGCATTAAATCGGGAGCTGAAATGTTAGTCCCTCTTTCCGTCTCGAACTGACCCGTCTCTTTGGAGAAGCCTCTCGGAGACCGGCCTTGCCATTCCCCTCCGACTGTTCTCTCCTCCCGGGTCTCACTCCAACGGTGGCCCAAGGAAAACGGGTGGATGGAAATACCGCGCTAATTTCCTAAAAAGAGATGACGAGTGTGGTGCGCGGTGGTTGGGAGTGAAGGACGGATGTAGGACGGAGTGGAGGGAGGGAAGAAGAAGGAAAACCTTCGCTTGTGAATGCAAATGACGCTTCTCCCGGCGCCTCCTTCCCCGGCGCCTCCTTCCCCGGCGTCAAGGGTTCAACTCGCCCCCTACGAGGGGTCCCCTGCGCATCGGCCCACCAACATAATCTTCTCCCCTTCCCCACCGCTGCTTTAACGTTCGGACCAATCTCACTACCCAACCGCCAGTCCCCCATTCCCGCAACTCCTCAGCCTATCTCTCCTCTCTCTCCACGTCGCGGTTCCCGTCTTAGGTTTCCCTTTCTCCATCTCTTCTCCCACCTTTTATTCCCTGAACTGGTTCTTCTCTTGCGTTACGGCTCCCGCTCCTCTCGCTATCTCCCCGCGGCCCTCCATTTCCTTCCCTTCCCTTTGACCAAACTTCTCCCTTGCCATGTCTCTTCCTTTTAAACGGTCTCCAATCTCTTTCCTCCTCTTCCCATTTCCTTTTTCCTCATTCCATCTTATCTCCGAACGGCCTCAATTTCTACTGCTTCCTTCTCTCCATTTCTTTTTTTTTGTTTTCAAAACGTTTCTCTCAGTATGAACAGCTATTCTGCAATCTCACCAATAAATTAAGTGAGCTTAAGAACTCCTTGTGAAAGTGGATGGATGAAAACATTTGGCAGGGAAGTATTCCCCATTTTATCTACTGTTGGAATGATTGGCATTATTTTAATTTGCATTGCAGCACGTTATATTTTTTTGGATTGGTCTTGTTTTGCTTAACCAAAACCACCTCTTTTCATCGCTATTGAGCTCATTACGGACTGATCCACACTGGTCCAATTACTCCAATAAAGACCTGCTCATTTGTAAAATCTTCACCTAAGCTTTATTAGTGACTTTATTATTAAAATAACTCTTTTATGATGCAGCGCAATTCAAAAATTAAGTTTATGAACGGTCAATTTTACATAAATATATAAAAAAATAAATGTCTACGATATCTTTTCATTGAAGCATGTCTTCCTTGGCAAAAACTGCTGTCACATTGCTAAAATAACAACAAATCGTTCAGAGTTGGAGATTTTGGAGATCCACCGCAATTCACGAGAAAAGTGTTAACTACAAGTTGGATCAATATCTAATATGATTTCTTTTTTTCGATCAAAAACAGGAAAAGAATAATATCCTAATTTTACAAAAAAGGTGAAAAAATGATACTATTTTTTTATAATTCAAGATAACCATCATCCCTCGTTTTTTAATTGCGGCAATGTCAAGATATATCCCCGTTAACTTGTTCCTTCTATTTAACCTCTTGTACTAACTAAACTAAACGAACTTTAGAAATAAAGTTCTATCAGTTTTAATTATAAGAAACTGATGAATTAGCGGTGCCCTATTTGGCCCGTTGCTACACTCTTTACCTGGCTTTTTAAACCGAATACCGGTGGTTGATCTCACTCTTGAGAAATGTAAAGCTTGGTTTTCTTAAATAACTTGTTTACGTTTGGAAATGATTAGGGCAAGGGCAATACTTTTAAATACAACACCACTCCTGCCACATTAGTTAGAGATACGAGGTGAATAAAGGTAACTACTGATTCTGGTCATAGTCTCATATGATCATCATGAATATTAGAATCTAAGGATTTATATATATTTAGTTCTTTTGAACCTTTGCACACATAGATATGTTTGTTATGCTTTCTCCAACGAGACTAATGTCTCTTATTTGCGCATAAACAGTTGGTCGAGTGGCGGTACGTTTCTGGAAGAATATGAATTAAATTCATTTGAATTCAAACTGAAGGCAATAAATTCACAAGGTCAAGATCCTGATATTTTCTAAAGCCTAGTAGTCAAGCTCACACTATTGTGAATGTCCTACTAGTTGGCCGAAATTTCTGTATTTAGTTTAATGATAAGTAAATATTGCCTATGGGATTTTTACCTTACCGTTTGCATCTAATCGAGTTAAAAAGATAACTAAATGAAATGAACAATACGCATAAATTAATATTTAATGTTATTTTCCACTTTTGAAATATTAATAGTTACTGATTCAAGGCATGGAAATCCAATCATAATAAATCACCATACAGGGTTCGTCCGGAAAATAAGTGTACTGAGCTCAGGAAAAAAAATTTATTACACTTTTATATATCTTAAGCTAATATTCCTCAAAATAGGACCCTTGTGAGTCGATACACTTGTTCCAGCGGCGTTCCCATTCCTGGAACGCTCCCGCGAAGGCTTCATCGGGAACCTCTCGAAGACGCGTCGTCACGGCCTCTTTGACGGTGTCCAAAGTCCCGTATTGCGTTCCTTTCAAACTCCTCTTTATCTTCGGGAACAGAAAGAAGTCCGGTGGTGCCAAGTCCGGGCTGTAGGGCGGGTGCGGCAGCGTTGCCACGCCGTGCTTGGCCAAGAACTCCGACACGACAAGCGCGGTGTGAGACGGCGCATTGTCGTGACGCAGCCGCCAGATGTTTTTGATCGCTGGCCGGACGCGGGCGACTCGTTTTCGAAGCCTGTCAAGCACTTGGACGTAAAATGCAGCATTTACAGTTTGACGTTCAGGTACAAATTCGTAGTGGACGACTCCCCTTTTGCCAAAAATCCGGAAAAAATCAGTACACTTATCTTCCGGACGAACCCTGTATGTACATTTTCAATCAGTCATTTTTTTCTCCAAGCATAGTTTTCACAATTTGTGTAAATCTTAAAGTAAAATCATAGTGTGAAAATTTACATAGTGGTGTTTTATTTTTCGATTCGCAAATTTTCATCGAGTGGCCCCTGAATACTTATCCCTCAAGCAAAGTATGTATTTTTGATACTCCATTTGGTGGAAGTGTCATCTTCTACCTATGGATACTGTAAAATTTTCTTTGTAAATGTCTTCATCTACACACATACCACAAACCGTCAAATGGGCGTTTTGCACAGTGTTAGGGAAATAGCCTTTTACTTAAAATGTTATTGAAATAGCCTGCTATTCAATATGCAACTTAAAGGTATAAATATATAGTTGCACGCAAAACAAAAGTAAGGACATAAATATGTATACACATCATGCAATAATAATTGAGCTCAAATATATTTTCAAATTTAGCTATTTGAATAAAAAAATTAGGTGTGGCTACTTTGAATTAACAAAGGTTATGAACATGTATCGTGCAAGGTAAAAACTTTGAGATTGAGAACTTGAACAGACAGTGGTGGTAACAGTTTCTCGTATTTTCTTCTGGTTGTAATCTGCCAATAAAATAAAAAATCAAAGCGATTCCCTCAGTGCCACCATTGAACTCTCGGATGATCAGTAATTTTCTAACATTGCGCCAAAATTCTTCATTATTCCCGTCCTACTTCCTTCAAAAAACATGTCACGCTTTTTTCATTTCTCGTAAAAATTTAAATTAAATATATCACAAATTTACTTTGAAGAATTTTCAATTCCCTATTAACAACCCGCAAGCCGCCGTAAGGGCGTGTGGCGGAGGATATTAGGCCATCACCCGTGAATGAGAATATAACAACATGCAAAACCAACAAACTAATGCAAATCTACACCCACAGAGGCGAATGCGATATTCGTGCGAAAAACTTTTTAACTTATACGCATGAAAATATATATACGATCAACTAACATTCACGTGCCTACGATTTTACCTTTTTTCTACCCAACGTAAAATGATGTCCTGACTTGTAATCGTATGTCTTTAACATTTCTTAGTGACTTCGGTTTCTTACTATTGTGATTCCTGATTGTCCGGTGAAAGAACGAGTATTTGTATCTTTTTGTACTGAAATCTATCTCCCTTATTTTATCTTTGTGGTCTTATCAATCTAAATAATGTGGAGCCATAATAATTTATTCAATGCCATTGTTAAACTAGTTTGTTCTGAACCTTTCTAAAAGTCTATATTTCGCTTCTCCTCTTCGCAACTCAAGTAGCTCCCAGCATAAACCCCCTGAAATTTATGTCTTACGTGCCTTCTTATTGTAACAATTTTTGACAAAACTACTTGGGTCATCACCTCCAATATCTTCAAGGCTGGAATAACAAAGTAGCATGCAGGCGTTCTCTTCTTGGACTTGGACAGAAAACACATATTAATAAAGTTAACGGTTTCCGGCCTAACATTTGTAACTTGCTACTATTCATTTGGGGCAGACTGGCAGAAAGTTTAAAGGGAGACTTAAAGAAAACATTGACTGTTTCAAAAACAGGAATTGAAATCCAAACTTTGCAGAGCACCTCGTGGATAACGCTCATAACAGCGATTTTTCTCTAAACATTTTACACCTGGAAAGGAAAGGTCCCCGCCGACACACTCGCTAACCTTCTTCGAATAACCGCCAGAAACCTCCCCTACTCTCAACCATCCTCCCCTAGGTTACTCTACATTTCCCATCTTCATTTAGCTAATTTTTGTTTAATATTGCCTCAAAAAGTTTTATTTGTACCTGAATATAAATAAATATAAAAATGATTGTGGAAATATACATAGTACTAAGCTTTATTCAAATGGACATATTATTATTCGAGGGAATTATATCCGATTTTCTGTATGCCCATGGAATGCCGCGGGATCCTAGATCTGTGTGAAGCCAATAAAGGACTTATAGAGAGATTGTTTGTTCTATATTAGGATGTCTATTCAGCAATGATGTTGAAAATATGTTATTGCACCCATCGCATTACGGTAGGCGAGATCATGTTCAATAATGTTATAGAGATAAAGTTAAGAACAGATAGATTTAAAATGTTATTTTTTCCACGAGCGATATGGGGTCAGAATAACACTGTCCGACCACGGTACGAATAAAAATTCGGGCCAAAATTAGTCTGATGTGTATTGACCCCCTGCCACACACCCTAGAGGTGCAGAGCACTAAAATATCTATATAAAATCAAACATATATTCGCAGATAATACAACCTTCTGATGTGAGGTTATTAATCGTTAGATAGAATTGTGAAACTCTTTCTGAAGATCTAATCAATATTGGTGCATATTGCCTGGAGTTTGGTCTTCGATCAAATTAGAAAACAAAGTGCAGTAATGCATGTTTGGGAAAATAAATCCATATGTCCTCGCGCCTATTGACTCGGGGGGATAGGCATTGCGAATGTTGCCGAAGTGGAAAGGAGTTACTCAATAATCGGGCTTGACACATGTTGAGGGATAGGATTAGACAAACCTGGGTCCATTGAACGATTATTGGGAAAATACTTCTGCAAAAAATCAAAGGAGAATGTTATTTCGCACAGGTGACACCACACCCTTGTTATGCGTTCTCGTTAGTCTGAGAATGTGTCCACATGATATTAACGGAAGGATCCAAATTGCACCCAAAGTAAACTCATTCGGCAGTCATATTATAACCCAAGATATTATTATATGATACAAGGAAGAAAATAAGGACTTTACTAAAGATATTTTGCGTGGAAATTTAGATTACTAGATTGTGATTTTACGAGCTCTTTTAGTCCTTAGCCAAGGTTTCTTAGTTCATTTTCCGTCCTTTAGATCTTCCTTTGAGAAATGCTATATCATAGGTAAGGAGTCAAATGACAAAAACACGTCTGTGTGGAGATATGCTGCATATGATTTCTCTAACAAACCAAAACCAAGTACCTTTAGTGATTGTGTAAGGCGAATCTTTAGTTATGAAGGGATATTATCTCGAAGAATTTCAAACGCAACCCCCTGGCAACGCCTCTTTAAGGGCAAAGCGTCACGAATTCTTCCTTTACGACGTCTTCAGTTTTTGGGTTACGAGATGTGGGGATTTGAGAGGATTTATTCTCTCTCTCTCTTTCTTCCTCTCCCCGACAAACGCGCACTTGCCTTTGTGTTTCTCTGTACTCAGGTGCCGGATGAACTAAGGTGAACATCGTCTTCAACCGATATGCCCGAGACTTGGCGAGATGTTCCCGCACTCCCCGCATATTCACCTTCGAATTTCTCCCCTTCATATCGCTCTCCCACCTCCTCCATCTCTCTTTCTCACGGAGAGAACCCATCCCCGCCCACCCATTTCCAGGCCTTTCCCAGCCGCTCCCTTGCTCTCAACCCACACACCCACTCATCCGCCTACTGGGCGCACCCCTTTTGTCTCCCGCAGCCACTAAAACGGCTCTAATGCATGCAGATTGTGAGGGAGTTCCTCCTCGCGGTAGCGCTCTGGGGAGGCGCCCGAGGTAGGTGGGAGGAATGCTCCCCACACCCATTTCCATCCACGGGTGCGACGCTCCGGGAAGACGGCTCCCGGAGGATTCTCCTTCTCGCTCTGTAACCCATTCCCCCTTCTCGCACCCCCCTCTCACCCACCCACACAACGTCCCCATCGTCCACTACACCGCCAGCTCTCTTCATGGTCGGGAGAGAATATCTTGCAATAGGGAAGGTGACAGAGAATAGAGAATCAAAAATAGGTAGTTATTTAACATCAAAACATTTAGACAGTTATCTCAGAAAGCAATGTTAAATCCAGTCTTAATGATCGTGTTACAAACAACTTCACAATATATATATATATATATATATATATATATATATATATATACATATATATTCATTCACATTGTAATAGAGATAAGGAAAATGGTAAAGGAACACATATAAAGGACGAACACAAGAGAGGTGGGGATGGCGGATGTGAGCAGATCACGAATGCAAAAATATCTTCCGTCCCGGTCGAGGAAGATATTTTTGCATTCGTGATCTGCTCACATCCGCCATCCCCACCTCTCTGACCTGAAGAAGGCCTCGAAGTAGGCCGAAAGCTTAAATCATCTACAGTGTGAGTGTCCTTTTACGTGTTATCTGTTTTATTCTGTGTTCTATTGCGCCGTCCAAAAGTTATATTGCTCTCGTGAGTACTTCCGCCTCATCGATATATATATATATATATATATATATATATGGCTGGAATGAAAAACTATTATGCATTATTCTCTTGTGAACAAAATTTACATTATTAGCTATAAAAGGAGTTACTGAAGTATTCTTCTTAAAAGTATTCATTCGAACATGTTCGATTGTTATACATCATTGTCGTGGTTTCCATTTTGATGAACGTATAGAAAGATTGAAACCAATAGAAAATATATGTATATATATATATATATATATATATATATATATATATATATATATATATATATATATATATATATATATATATATATATATATATTTCGATGATTTCTTCGAAGTAACACGGAAGTGTTGAATAATTAACTTGGACAGCAACACACAGCAGGAGAACACATAAAAGGAACACTCACACATAGTATCCTGATAATTTCGACGGACTCGAACTCCGTCTTCTTCGGAAGATAAGCTATTTTTATACATATATATATATATATATATATATATATATATATATATATATATATATATATATATATATAATTTAATCTGTTCTTGTTTTGTAGTATGCGGAATGAGTGGATGTAAACGAATGTCGTTGAGATGTACAAGAAATAAACGAGGATAAATTATATGATCTTTGCCGGTTTTGTCATATTGTGGGAATGGATAAAAATTTAGTTATCAAACATATAACTACATGAGCAAACAATGAAATAGGAATGGGTAGATCGATGAAATCATGATAAAATGCGGTGAGGATACTCTCAATGTAAGGAATATTAGAAGTTCCATCGTCAATAGAACATACTTGAATATACTATATTTCTGAATGGACTTGGGGGAAAGAATAATTCAAGAAGAAGACCGGATGAAAAAATTTAGAAGTCCCCTAAATCAATTTAGTTTAAAACTTTTTTACTCTTTTACCCAGAAAGTAAACGGTCTGAAGGGAAAGAATGCATGTCCATTACTGTACTCTAAGATGTATCTTCTAATGAATTGTTCAAAAATATGTAAGATCCCCCTGGCCTAATTTTGGGCTCTTAATTTGTGTTTATATATATTTAAATTTAAATCGTTGGTGTTTACATACTCAAAATATTACTTCAAATAACTAGGATTTTAGTATAAATTATGGCACATAATAGTTATTTGTCTACATCCATTGATGTTAGCACAGTATTTGTTAGGAGAACATTTCGTTACATATACGGTTTGCATACACTTTATATGTAAGCTTATTGTGTTTAGCAGGGTCCAAACCAATAAGAGTTGTAAAAATATACATGCTCGGGAACGCTTTCAAAGCCGTCATTTTCGAGACGGTGCAGAAACATGGATTTCCCAAAAGAATAATGCTCCCGGAATTAGATATATTTGATGAAATGCAGGTTTTGGACAAATGTAAGTCTATAAAAAGTATGTCTATAAAACATTATACAGATATGTGCAAAATAGTTTAAAAATTTAATACATATTATGAATAGAAAGAAAATCGTATAAATAATATTTTTTTTTATCTCCGCTAGGCTAGATTCGATGGCTTTCAAGAACCTGTATAATCGGAAAACGTTACCTCAGTGCAAACTAAAACAAGCATCTGTCCTGGTTTTCCTGTAAACACTTTGGAGACTCAAAAGATCCTGGTATTAAATTAAAAATACTTTATAATTTTTCACATTTTACTTTGGATGTACCTGCTTTAACCGATTTCAACGCTTCCGCGTCTTGTCAAGCTTACCACTCTCCCGGCGGTAAGAGAAGTAGAACACTTGATAATGACGAGGAATCGTTGAAGCTGGTTGAATTTCATGTACATAAAATTGTGAAAAATGATACAGTTAATTTATTTTATTATACTGTCCATATTCCGTTAAGTTGGAAAAATATTCAGTTTTAAAGAGGATTTTATTTTGTTAAACAAGAGTAGCTAAATATTTACTGAACGAAATATATCTACTCTGTACTAGTTTTATCCCAAAATGTGGATTTTTAACATAAAAGCTGAGCGTATCTACCCAACTTCGACTTATTTACGTCTTATTACGCGAACATAATTAAAGATTAGCCCTACGTTATAAGCAGAAGTGATTTATTGAAACTTTTTATAACCCATCAGCGTGTCTGCTATGAAGCTCAACTTCGAGTATATAAATAAAATGGCAGTTAAAGTAAAAATACTATATGATATCTCAGCAATCTCATTGATTAGAGATTAGCTTACAAGCATACATTTATGTTAATGCGGCAGGTTGATACAAAAATAAGAGAAAATTGATTTGTTCGTTGTTTCTCAGCTAATTCCATCTGCAATTGATATTTTTTCTGCATATTTTGGAACATCGAGCCCCAAATAGGTAAAAAAACATTAAAGTTAGGTTTAGAACCATTCCTGACAACTATCAGCATTTGACTTAACTTTTATTTTCCTGAATTTTTTTCATTATGAGGGGTTCATCCCTCTGGCCACCATTCAGCACAAAAAGCCAATTCTATTCCTCCTTTCCCGTTTCCCAGAAATGTTTCCTTCTATCACGGTCTAACTCTCTCAATATCTCCACCACCCACCTGTTCTACCTTTTTCGAATTTTGCTCACCAACTTCCTCTCGTCCCCTTACATATTAAAACTTCGTCGTTAGTCATCCGTCGGGCGGAGGGGAAGTTGTGGAATCCCGGTGAAACACAATCGACCCTCTGAGACAAGGAATGCTACTCAATGGTGATAAGAGGGGGGTGCAGGGGGTGAAATGAGTCGCTATGGCTGATGACAAAAGGGATACCTTTAAACATAGTCTCCTTAGAGGAGCTTGGAAAATAAATGGAAGAAAAATTTATTTAATCTCTTGCCATAAACCGTTTGCCAATAAGTATCGACTTCCCAATTATGTCGTGAATCACCAATCAAGGCTCCGCATACCTTTGTATGTGTGGTGGGGTTGAATTGGAAACATCCAGGACTCTCCTAAGAAGAATTTATATGAATTTAGAATGAAGCATGATAGAAAGAGATAATACATGCTTAGTGAAGAATCGTTATGAACAAATAGGAGGAGTAACATCATTGTTGGAGAGCTTTGGTTGGGACTCATTGGAAACACGAAGATTATAGATCCTACATAAAACTTTTATGAAATTATAAATGACTCAAGTTTGGGGATGACTTGGGTGAAATACTCATGGTTTTTATATTGCCCTAGTAAGTAAAACTGCAGGAAGAAGATAAGGGAGGTTGACTGCAGAACTAATCGACCCAAGAAATAGTTTTTCCCTTACACGGAGACCACAATATTAGAAACAATTTACAACACAGTCTACTTCCCACCTGCCACTTTATCAATCAAGAATTGCTCAAGTATCAAATGGCCTATAAGCCCTTGCCATCTGGTCATGCGAAGGATTTTAAGAAAAGTTGTATAGTTAATTATGTTGGGGATTTATTCATTGGCATCAGGAACAACTTCGGGAAATCGCCGGTTGAGGAATTGAAGGAAAACTATGCAGATTTCACCAAAATTACATATATATATATATATATATATATATATATATATATATATATATATATATATATATATAATTCACTAAATAGTCATAGCAAACACAGAAACTAAAACATATTAAAGAGGGACTCACTAGTTCTCGAATTTTCGGTGGTGCAACCACCTTTCTCAAGAGGAATTAGGAACAGAACTGAGGCAGAGGAGAGCCCGAAAGCAGTGGTAGGAAGGAGAAGGGGGAAAATGGGGGAAAAAAGAGGGGAAAAGAGGGGAAAAGAAAGGAAAAGGGGGGGAAAGGCATTCGAGGTGAGGGGTTTGGAGGGGTAGTGTATGGCGCGGGAATTTTAAAAAAAGGTGGGGATGATATGGAAGTTGTTGGGGGCGGAGGGGGATGAAATTATATGCATAAAGGGGGCAATTAATGCCTAATATTAATACCTGGGCGATTCCAGGAATCCAAGAGTCAGATGAAGGTTAGCTCTAATATTTTGAGTTTCAGTGGAGGGTCTGAGTGTGGGAGGGATGCTAAGACGGATACTTTAAAACATTGGTCAAAGGCAGTGTTGTGTTCGGAGGCATGTTTGGAGATTGGGAGCATACCAATAAGGGAGGAATTGTTGCATGAGGCTCGATGATGATTGATTCTAATATTAAGGGGTGTGGTACACTGTCCAATGTAAAAGGCATGGCAAAGTTGGCACTTGAGTAGGTAGACAACATTACTGGAGGTACACGAGGAGTAGGGAATTGGTTGGAGAGAGTTAAAGAGCGGGTGGGAGAGGGATGGGATTCTGGTTAGGAAAATAGGACATGTTTGTGTCGGACCTCTTGGCCAAGAACGCAAGGGTGGTGGGGAAGGAGGAATCGAGCAGATCACAAGTGTAAAAATATTTCCTTGACCGGGACTTGAACACTGGATCTTTCGACTTGCCGGGTACTTGGTTGCATTTACCCCTCGCAAATTTCATTGCCATATACGTTTCCTCGACAGCTCAATTTGTTAGAGCATCGGCCCGGAAAGTCGAAAGATTCGATGTTCAATTCCCGGTCAAGGAAATATTTTTGCACTTGTGATCTGCTCGATTCCGCCTTCCCCACCACTCCTATGTTTGTCTTTAATATGTGTTCCTATCCTTTTTCCTTGTATCTTTATCCATATGAATGAATATTTGTTCCCTTTTTAGCGGGTTTTCGTGTTTGAATGTGTGTATGTGTATACATAATACCGGATGATATCACGTGAATAATGAAACAGGTCGTAATGCAAGTAAGGTTAGCTCTACAATGTTTTTTTTACTTACTTGTTAATTTGAAGTAAAAATACATATCCAAATTTAAGGTAGAACAGAAAGTCAGCAAAACATTTCGCAGGGATTGAAATACGTCGGGATTTAAAGCATTGGCTGTACAATCTGAGGACTTGGCTTTAAATCCATCAGGAGAATTTTTAGTGTCGTCCCAATTGCCACTTGAGCACCCCGTAGAATAGACTTCCGAAGATACATTCTGCCGTAACGGACGTTAAACTTTGAACCTCTTAGTAGCATAGATTAAAGGGTATGCTAATTTCCAGCCCAGATTTACCTCCAGCCTTCCTTCGAGCTCTCGAATTCCTACGTAACTGCAAATTACCCACAAACTGTCACATGCATCTTGGGCACTTTCTCTAACAGCCGCAAGCGTATTCTAAATTTTTTAAACTTCTTCTTCAAATAAAATAATTTGAGTATTATTACCA
This sequence comes from Hetaerina titia, assembly GCA_037158775.1. Taxonomy (NCBI): domain Eukaryota; kingdom Metazoa; phylum Arthropoda; class Insecta; order Odonata; family Calopterygidae; genus Hetaerina; species Hetaerina titia. The sequence goes on from CM073773.1 coordinate 52,762,328, forward strand.
TAGGTAGCCAAATATGCTTTGATAGGTGAAGGATTTAAAAAATAAATTTTGATTGGCAGAGTAATTTATGAGGTAAATTAGTCCTGTTTTCTCTTACTCTCTCAACGCGTTCACATTTAAATAATATTCTGATGTCATCACCAAGATTATATGAGAATTATGAATAATTATTATCTTTAATGAATTTTTTAATATCTAAACATTGAAAAACATACACATGACAACAAAGATGAAATAGCGAATGCATAATAATGTATTGATAATGCTTGTTACAAGAAGGAAACAACAGATAAATTGTATAAAGGGATTATGCTCACCAAACATATAAACCATAATTCATAATATTTGACCGATTTTCATGGATATTATTATTCAAAATCATGAGTCTCTAGGGATTAAGACACAAAAAATAGCTGTCTTGATATGGTGAAATGTTTCACTTAAATTCATGTGGTGAACTGATTAAAACAGAAAGCTCCACAATTTAGGTAGGAATGGACAATTATTTTTATCAATATTTTTTTGTAATAAACATCAGTCAACAAAACTGTCACTAATGTATAACCATAAAAAGTTTTACCCCTTATTTTTTTTTGCAAAATTTCCAATTTATATCATATTTTTATCCTAATGCGTGGTTCACATGTGGTACTAGGTTGATAGATTTGACTCGAGTAATGCGCCCGTGACAGCCGTTGCAAGTTGAAATACCCCCTTCGCAATGATGGATGTACACGCGACGAAAGTAACGCTGTATTGAAATTTTGTTTCCGTCCGAAAAAAGACAGTCGGCCGATGCCTAGGCAATGTTAAAAGATACCTCTGCAGAATATTTTCCGCCATACATAAGAGCTATAAGATGATGTGAAATGTTTAAAGAGGATAGAAAATCAATATCAAGAGAATTTGGACCCGGAGTTGGACACGCTTCAATCAACGCTCTTACGAAAGTTGACGTTTACGCATCTGCTGGCATTGTGAGGCAAGATCGTCGATTCATTTCAATAATAATATTAAATATAGTGAAAACTTCATTCTTTTTCACCCAAATACAGGTGACAGAAACATTGCACATGGGACGTGTTTGTGAATTTAACAAAACCCATTGCGAAATTAAAATAATGTACAAAAATTAGCGCCAATAGTTTTCTTTATTAATATAGTTAATGCCGTGTCAATTCTTGCTATTCCCATATGTTAAGCAACACCTTCATGGAAAGCGTTTTTCATCATCATCAGGTTAGGAAAACCAAAATATTTAGCATCATTCTTTATTAAACAGCTCTCGTATTTTAATTTGGGATATACTTGAGTAGGGAGAGAAAATTTGGCTTGGTTTTACAGTCAAATTGAAGTCTCATGAGTAATGAGAACTGATTTAAAATAAATGGAATGGGTAGAAATATGGCTTTCTAGGCATATAAAGACCGACATATGCGAGTGGAACGTCGTAATGCTCCTTTGTAGTAGTAAAAGGCTAGTGGTGGTATGGGGATGATGGGACGATGAGCGAGAAGGGGCCACGCGGTAAAAAGCACGGAAAAGAGTAGGATCATGAAGGAGGGCAACGACTCTGTCTCCCGCGTGTATTTTGGAAGACGAACTCGTTAGAAAGGAGCCTTCCGCTCTATGAGATCTACCTCAAGAGTGTTGCGTTGCAAGATGCTCACACGATGTTACATTAAGATGTCGAGGCACCGAGCAATGTAATACATGGCGAAATTATGTAAATTTTGGAGGTGAGATGCACCAGTTTTATCGACCCTCGACGTTAAATAAATAACTAGTTGGAAAGAGATGGCTAGCGAATACTTTATGTAAATTAGATGTTACCCATGTGAGTACAATTTTGAAACGCGAATTCAATGAGAACTGCGGTCTACGCCATACATTTACTTAACGAAGTCGACAAGCGAACACTTTTGCGACATCCAATTTACGTCGCACTCACGTTGATGTCGAAATTTGGACATTCTACTTCCCCGTAGCTTTACTTGACTTGCGCTGAGAGGAGTCTAACAACGTTAAATTTTCTTGGACCCCATCCTTTCATTTCTACATTTAGTGATTGCGTTCCTCCTGACACATGGAAGACACGCACTCAGCACTCCGGACCATGGGAAAGTTAGGCATCGAAGTCCCCCTCGAGATTTCTTCCACTGAAGGAAAACCTTAAAGCCGTCGTAAAAACCTTCGACGTCACTCTCAACTTGCGGTGGACAGGCTAATATAACAGCCATGACTGTATTGGTGCCTACTATTCCACCGAATCTCGTTGGAAAAGGGATAGGAGAAGGTGATCAAGGGAGAGCACTGAGTTCTTGGTTTGCATGTGAGTTCTGGAGTGCGTGGCCTGCTCACTCTTAAAATTAAACCTCGCCCACCCCCGTCCCCTTAGTGCTGTGAAGGAGACTCCACGGATGCATGCGTATCGTCTTCCCCACAAAGGAAGGGCCTTCAATTAGCATTCTGGCAAAAACCCTCTCTGTCCCTCCCTCGCACACGCTCTCACCTCTCCCTAGCTCTCACGTCGTGAGCCCTTATCCCGAAGAAGGGTCCTCTTCCTCCCCCCCCCCCGACATGTCAGTCCCTCGGACGGACCCTGTCCCTCCCCCCTCAGACACCGCTTTCCCAACATAACCCCTTCGCTACTCTCCCTCTCGCCCTCCCACCCTCTCGCCGACGCACCCCTGAACACGAGAACACCCTCCTACTCCTCCGCGTTGCACTCTTTCCCACCCACTTTCTTTCTCCTTTCTCCCTCTCTCGCGTATTCGTTCTCTTTTATATTTCCCCCTTGCCGAGATACCCCCCTCCATACCTCTCCCACTTTTATTTCCTTTCTCCTCTCATTTCGTTCCCTTCCCTCACGAATTTTACCTCCCCACTTCCCACACTCCCTACCTTTCGACCCCCTGCTTCCTCCACGCGTCTTTTCTTTCGCGGGTGTTTTCTTTTTACTGCAGTGTGGGATTTGCAAGGAGCATTTCCATAAAATAAAGCTTTAATTCTCTTTTTCTCTCTATCTCATTTTTTTATTTTTCGAAACCCTCGTCTGCATATCTTTCTTACTCACGAGCTGTTTGTTTCCCTTAAATGCACCTCCACGGGAGGTTAGTCCCTGGGAAACGTTTGCAATCTCCCCAGCGGTTCCAGAATGGGGGTCATTGTTTTATTCCACTTGAAATTTTCTACGAGATCACTCTTCACGTAATAACATATAATCTCTGGAAAAAATGCGTTTTTTTTCTCATACAGGGTTAATCAAGGTTGTCACAAAACACACCCATTAATCCGAGTGTCCAATTTAAGAAAATCTTGATTAAGGTTATGTTTTTCATTATGCAGTTTGTGCTTAGTATTATGTGCATCTAGCAGATTAAAAATTTCGTATTTATTTGACTGACACTGCTTTCATTTTTAGTTAGACCTCTTTAGTGGAACTTCCATTGAAACGGTATGAATCCTTGTCATATGCACCACTGTTTATATTTGAATAGTATGCCTTCACGCTACCTAAAGATTAATAGTCACTCGAAAAACGACTCTCTAAATTTTTAAGGTAAAAATTAATGGACAAAAATGAGAAAACAATGGGTGTTGACCTTTGTGCATGAAACATCGGTACTGGTCGCCAGAAAAAAAATATCCACTCATTTTCTATTATGATGCGTATGAGTTACAGACAGACAAACTTAGCGCCTCATTTGATGGAGAAATGCCAGCTAATACTGTGCAAAACGGTTGCGTCTTGACCGTTAAGGTCATTTTAATAGCAATCATTGGTTGAAAAGTATTTAAGTTTTTCTTGGACTATAAGTACAATAAAACCATGTGAATTGACTGGCTATCGTTAAATTAAATACCATCAGAGGCTTGTGAGTGCTCTATAAATATGGTCAGTGATCTTCATGATGACCGCCATATTATGCCCTTATCCCCTTCATAAGTATTAACATACAGGTTAGGGACTTCGCGAGGATGTGTATACATGTGTGTATGTATGTATGTATGTATATGTATGTGTATATGTATATATATATATATGTGTGTGTGTGTGTGGATATATATATATATACATATATATATGGAAATATATATATATATATTTTTTCTTACAGGTTCCCCCCACCTTTCCTCACCTAACCCCCAACCCCCTCAAACCTTACCCTTCCCTCATGGTGTTACACCCCATGCCACAAACCTTTTTGGTGGCTCGCAGGGTATTTATGTAGATGTAGATGCCATATATTTTGGAGAAGTTACGAATATATTTCATATTTTACATACAAAGAACCTTATTCTCTGGCACTTCTATTAATTATAATTTTCTTATAATCCAATACAAACATCTCCTGTTATACAATACTTATATGGCAGCCAATATTATTGTTAGAGTAATGTACTTCTCCTTTGCTAGTAAACCTTGGATTTATTTCTAGGACTAATAAACCTCCTCTTTTCGTTAGCATTTCTTTTACGTTTGACCTTATCTTAAAACTCTCGGCTTGTTTTATTTAGCAGTTATACACCATTCAAGCCGCCAACTTCCGTTTTCTCTTTATCTCTTCTTTCTCTTTTTAACCATGCCATAACTTTCCTTTTCCATTTCCTTTGTATTTTTTATTTTCTCTTTTATTGTTCTACTCCTCTAGCACTCCTTCTCTTTCGTTTCCCGCTATCATCCGGATTCCTTTTATGTTTATCCTCCTCTGCCCAAGTCCATGTTTCAGCCTCGACCATCCCACTTCCCCACCTTCTTAATTCTCTCCCTCCTCCCTCCCTCCTCTTCCTGTAACCCATTCTCCCATCCCTTCCCCTTCCCTCCACACATCCCCTACACCGCTCTCCCATGGTCACAGCCGCACCACTCTTCCACCTTTTCTTCAAAAAAAAACCTTCCCTAGAAATATTTTACTCCTTATTACCTCCCTCCAAGCCCTCTTTTCCTGCTGGCCGTTATACTTTTAATAGTGTATGCTCAAGTGCACCGCGGCACCGTAATTACGCAATCTACAATTCACTTTTATGGTTCTTTATAGCTTCTTTATCCTACTTGCCTCCGTTACCCACTCCCCGATGCCCCTCCCCTATATCTCTCCTCTCTCTTCCTCCTCTTCCCCTTGAACCCCGAGGCCCAGCCCACCAACCGTTCCACCCACTCCCTTTCTCTTTTCCCTTATTCAACCCGTTCCGCCGTATTACTTCTGGAAATAATTAAATATTTTAAAGGCCCCCAAAAAAATGCAAAGTTATTCGGATTTCAAGACCCTTAGCAAGAATGCGAAAGGGAGTTGAAGGGAAGGGGGGGGGGGAGAAACGGGAGCCACTTTCAAACATGCTTGTTTTGATATGCGCTCCTTCTTTTCTTAAAGGGCTGTGGGCTAATCAATTCTCTGCTTAGGGGGCTGTTTTATCCTGAGGAAAAATAAAACCAAATAATGATAATTTTTTTGCATAATTAATCAGATACAGAAACTTCTTTGTTGAGGGATAAAAATTTTTGATTTGCTGGAAAATTTTGAGGACTTTTCGTAAGGTATATCCTTGAATAAATTTTCATTTTACGCTGCCCCTGAATTCGATGAATACCTTTAATGTTGTCCAAATAACGGTTATAACTCTGAGCAGATATGTACTAGTGGTTTATCGACATGAACCGTTTGTTGATATTTAAATCCTTTACCGTGAAAAATGCTTTGCTGAATTCCGAAGGGAGAAATATCCTGATTTCCTGACCAATATCTCAGTGTGAGTGATTTAAGTAACGTCAAAGTTTAAGAAAACTTGGT